>JARKHS020028478.1:0-284043 GCA_030143305.2 Amblyomma americanum
TACGACATTGTTCTTAGATATACAACGGACATCACTGTTAAGCATCAGTCACTGATAATACTATCTCAAATCTCAGGGACAGTTTGTCGTCCGCAATGTAGCCGTTATTCTCCAAATATTCCGTGGAAAAATCACTCAAATCAAAGCGCCATGTCTTATCAGGAAGCCTGCCGTGTTCCTTACAGGTCCTTATTGTGCTCCTTCCGTTGTCGAGCAGAAACGTCAAGTCCACCCCACTGGTTGCGTGAATCACACTGAATCGTACTGCCTTCGGCGATCGCTTATCGCCCAGTGTCACTGCTTGCCTTCGCAGAAAGAAGCTGAAATTCAAAGTCAAGCCAGTGTGCGCGTCGTTGAGTCGTGCGTTGGCGCACACTTCGTACTCCCCAAGAGTCCCGAATTCTTTCATATCCTCCTTGAAACCCTCTTCAATAGCTTGTTCCTTCGTGGAAGTCCATCCGTCCAAGGTCCACTCGACGGGACGGGTCGTATGCTGTGCGTTTGCCGGGACGCTCCTGGAAACTCGTGCAAAACGCTGCATGGCCTGCATGTTGATGCTCAATTCAGCGTGAACAGCAGTTGCGCAGAACTTGCTGACACACGGTGCCTGATGCAGGGATCGTGAAGAGACAGCTGGAGTTAGTGACTACTTCGCTGTCTTGCATCGAATGGAGGACCTGCGGTCGATTTAAAAGCAATAAAGTTTTACTTGTTTCATGCAAAAATAATTAAGATAACATTGGTATGCCACAGCCAAAGGACTAGTCTGAATTCTAATTCAACAGCCACCACTGCGTCAATCGCAGAGGCAAAAACAGAGAATCAATATACTGTAAAAATTATAAAAAAATAAGACAAAAAATATCCTGTCTTCCATGGACAAAAACATAGGATTTTTTTGTATCTGGCGGCCGTTACCTTAGTGATTGTCAGGCTACAGTATGTACTCGGTGGTTCGTCCGTAGGTCTCATTTCTACGTAACTAAAAATTCGCCAATTTTCCCACCTGGCTTATACATCCAGGAGTACATTAAATCCGCTTGTCCCCATCATGGCGAAGTTGGGCGAACCGCACTACGTTCGGAAGCGTCGCGATTGTTTTTATCCAAGAAAATGCGTGCCTACCTTCCTGTGGGAGAAACTCTTATGTTGCACCATTACGAATGTCAGGTGCTTACGCTATCCATATGTGTTAATTTCGCATAGTAGCCAAGTGGAGCGAACAACAGGCTTCGAAATTTAGATGCCAGAAAGATGCAGAACGTACGCGTGACCTTTTTTTCTCGATAAAATTATAACATGAATATAAAAAAATTACGATCGACAGAATATATTTTCATGGGTACTTTTGAGCAGAATGCAACATACGATACAACCCACAGTGGTAGACAGTCGTGAAAGCAAAAAACATTTAGTATAAAACTTCTATCATCTGTAGATAGGGCAGAGAAAATTACGGTACATCATAAATCGGAGTTTATAAAAAGTGCATATTGTTCAGAATGTTGAAATTACGATTATGATCACGTCTACCGGTGCGGGAGCTGGGATAATATTTCGCCTATTTTGGAGTTTTCCCTGGAGAGACTGTTGATATTCGCGTGTTCAAAAAAAAATTTGGAACGCGATTTGTAAAGTAGTAAATATAATTTAATTGTTTGCTTTCAAAGAATTAGAAGTCTTGTTTAACTCTTTAGCACGTACAGCCCGAGAACCCAAAAGAACAATTTGTGAGGGCACCTAGTTACTTAATATGCTTGCATTCCGAGAGAATTAGAAGCTGTGAGACATTTACAAGAAGCGCTACAACTTCCGGTCTGATATTGTGGCTTCGCTCCTGCCGATGGGAATATCCACTCTGGTGATTACGCTTCCTGCAGCGAAAGCGAAGTGTCTGGTCTGGTGTCGTCACTTCCCTTCAGCTAATGAGCGAATTTCATAACCGACGGCATATTTTTTTTTCTTCCCGATGAGACATTGCCATCTCGATCAAAATTAACCACGATGCGAAGTAATATTACGAGTACAAAACCCTCTGACCCTCTGCAAACCAGTATTTTTTTTTTTGCTTGAGCTGATTTTGTTTTGTATCTGTGCATAAATAACTCGGTGAGGAGGTCGATTCTGTACGCATATCAAGTTTCGAGCTCTTTCAAATGCCGCCTGAGGTAGGGCTTTAGCTCTTAATTGCTAAAAAGTTTGGCCCAAAACTGTACGCCTGGTTTCCAGTCTCCGCAGTAAAAAGAAAACGAGATTCCAACTGAACAAACACACGCCTAGAAGAGACCACACACCTAAAAGAAAGAAAGAAAGAAAGGAAGAAAGAAGAAAGAAAGAAAGAAAGAAAGAAAGAAAGAAAGAAAGAAAGAAAGAAAGAAATAAAGAAAGAGGAGCTTAGAGTAAGATAGCCAGCTTTTAAAAGAACATATCATATGCCCTTTTCCTTTATTTGGACATTAAAAATTTACTGCGGTTTAAAAAATTCTCATTTTTTCCTGCCGGCTGGAACTTACGGGAGTAATACGAGTGCGTCCAAACTACAAATACATCATGCGTGGCCACTTACCAGTTGTTTGGGAAACACAGCTGTTTTCTCTAGTGCCGGCCCGAAAATATTCGTATAAGACATTGGAAGGGGAGTGAGGGGCTCATTACATATGAAGAAAGCCAACGTTGACCGGAAACGAGTTGCAAAGGAGAATGTTTCTTTTTTAAAAGTAATTTGTGAGCTTAGTGAATGCGATAATGCTAGTGTTATTATTTCCTCGCAAATATATAATTGATTATAAGACACCGTCGATAAGATACGAACCCACGGCCTTCGAATTTTGTGTTCGGTCCTATATCAACTGTGCTACGGCTTTACAATATTATACTTTTGGGGTTTTTTATGGTGGTGTTAACTAACCCTGGGAGTGTCCACGAGCGCCACCCTTGCTATAGCGGCGGACGTAGTACTCACTACCGCAAGTGCCACGTGGGGAATGTGATCGAACAGAGAGGACGGAAGCTGTGCGAGAACCGTCTTATGGTAACCATGGCAGCAAGACTGCCAGAACCTAGGCATTCCTTAATCTAAAGAAATACGGGCTCGTTATGGCATACAGATGAAGGAACCGAGGTCACCGAAACCGAGAAGCACAGAATGAAGTTTTCTTTCTAATTATTTATTTGGTAATTATTCGACATTAATAATGTACATACCTTATCGCTGAAAGATAATTAGTTACAACGCAGAAGAAAAACAATCGCTTGCTCCCGTAGGATCCGAACCCACGAACGCCGAATTTCGCGTCCGGTGGTCTACCAACTGAGCTACGGCGGCGGCAGTCCAATATTGTGCTTTCGGAGCTATTCGGGGGCTGCAAGGCGGACTCCAAGGGGACATGTTGTTCCTGATCAGTTATATTTCAGAGATGAAATAATTACAATATTATAATCAACTGCTTAATCCCACAAATTATAAAAAAAGAAACACTCTCCTATGCTCCTCGGTTTCGTTGACTGTTGACTTCCATCATACGAAAATATGTAAGCCACTTAATATGTTCACGAAGCTTTTCAGTTTCAGAGATTGGTAGTAAACTAAAAACAGCTGTTTCCGCTTTAGCCTACCCTCTGCGATTACGCTAACAAGAATGGCTGTTGAATAAATTCTTGGGAAAATGTTTAATGCATACAAAGCTCTACTTCGTTTTGCTAATGAAATCTGTCCTAATCTACGACTACCACAGCATGCATGACCCTACAAAAACGTACCTCTTGAAATAACCTCTTCTTTCTGCGGCCACCACGTCGTGTTGCAGATGGCTCCTTTCGAATAAAACGCCTATAGTTTCTTATTGTGTGAGGCACAGCACCGTAAGAGTGGAGCGGCGTCGGATTGTTTGAACGTGAGGGAATCCTCCGCTCTGTTCATAAACGCAATCCAGTGGACTCCAATGATAAGCTTCTATTGTGTCGCCCAGGCTACAATCGGCGAAATCAGAGTTTTTTCATTATGCCAATATTTGATACATACCTTGCATTGCGTTAATGGCGAGAGCAAACAATATGATTCACTTTGTTATCATTAAGATTGCCGACACCCAAATGTGACGACTGCTTCCCGTGTAAATGTGATAGCGCCACATGAGATAAACTCACGTAGAAAGACTTCCCGGAAAAATCATTTCAGGGCATATAATCTCAATTTAGAGTCTCCAGTCAGTAAGTGCTTCAAGCGATGTATGCACATACAAAATCCTGAATAGTGCAATAGGGCGCAGTGTTGGTGACCCACGAGTTTTAAAAACAGAAACCATGCAAGGGACAGGACTAGTGCATTGCGGGGTGTTTTTTTAAAAAAACTTTGTCATTTCTTTGGCAAAAAATGTACAGAAGTTTCCAAGCATACTAAGATAATCGGTGGTAGTAACAGCAAAATGGCACGTTAAACGTTAGAGGCCCTGCACATAAAAGATATGGCTCATAAAAGTGCGTCAGCGAGCCTTCTGTTCACTTGCACTGGAAGAAACTGAAGTTTCTAGGTTTGGTAAGGCAGTGACATCTTGGTGCGCATGCGTGTTGTTGTTGAGGAAGGAGGGAGGCGTTGCGTCATAACACAGTTGCAAATCCATGCTCCTCCTGTCTGGTTCTTTCCTGTGTCCTGTCCCATGCGTGATTTTCGTTTTTAGAAATCAATTTATAAGTTTTGCAGACATCTACAGACAGTACGTTTATTTAGATGCTTGCATTTATGGTGTACTGTTGTGAATGGTGAATCTTAATTTTCTAATTATTTGTAGTGATCAGTACCTTCTTAACGCTAGATACGGCCTATATTATGCTGGGAGGTGATACAAAATGTGCCTAACGTAGAATGGCACTTATTGCAGTTTAAAGGAAGAAATCGGTCGCTTTTTAAGCCATTTTACGTGAAAGGGGTTATGCTGGCTTTATGCTTTGTTTTTTTTTAGCCCCCACACTTAAAAGAGTCAAGCTGTAGGATCCTGCAAAATAATTATAGCTATTCAATCACAACTGCCTTGTCTGTTCAATTTCTTTTCAAACAGAGTCAAGTTGACATGAAGTTGGGCCGAAACTCAGTTAAGGTGTGACGCCCGATGGAATACATTACCCCAAATGATGATCCATTAAACAGGACACATGCATTTATCCAGGACAACACTGATTTCTCTTTGAGGTTGAGGAATTACATTTCCCCTGTAAACTTAATTGGGGCGCAGGCCCTCTTGAAATGAAGGACCTTACCTCTCAACAGCTATTCGGAATCAGAAGCCATCAACGAACTATTTTCTCAGGCTTTTGATAAACAAAAGGCACCGTTTGATGAACAAGTACTGGAAGGGAGCGGAATAATCCCTGCACTCAATGATGAAATAACTAAAAAATAGCAAGACAAATCTGCAAAAGAGGAAGTGTCGTAGCACTCTGAACAAAAAAAAAATTTAAAATATTCGATATGAAATGTTTGTAGTCAGTGAAATAAAGCGCGCACGAAAAGATCTGTGCAAAGTAATCTCGATTATGTCAACCAAGGCTGGAACAAAGGAACCAAAGATAAAAAATTTAAGTGATATTTTTGATTAGCATTTCTTCAGCTGCCTGGACAAGGTACCGGTACATAAACCTTTAGTGATTCTGCAGTAAAGAGTGAAAAACAAATAACAGGAGAGGGTGGGTATCACAATTACAATATCTGGAAGGTATTTAGGCACCAGGTATCAGTCTGTATAGCGACTGCGTAATGAAGAGTTCTTCTCAACCTACAGCGTCCTTTCAAACGCCATCGCTTCAAAATGAAACTGCTGTTTCTAAATTACCCGACGACTGCAATGCTGCGAATATCGTCGCTATTCTCAATGAGACAAATGTAAAAGGCTTGTTGACAAAGCGCGACCCCGTTGAAAGTTTCGCGTAAATTTATACCATGAAACATAGATTCTTGACTTACCTGATTATCCTCATCGACTGCCATTCTACGAATATTTTTGTACCTTCATTTCCAAACAGCATTTCACAGCGTTGCACGCAACTCTTACTTATCAGAGTTAGCTACTCTCAAAACTAATAGCTCTGCTGGGCAGGATAACAGTCAACTTAGTTAATAAAAATGAGCTTGCTGTTATCCACAAAATGTGTTTTTGTGCGATTCTGTTTGATCAAGTGTTTGTTAAAAGTGAATTGGGTATCTCCATCTTGCCTTTCCTTTGTTGTTTCTTAGTAATATAAAGGAACTTCTTTGTCGGGAGCTAACCTGACATCACATATATCATAATGATGCTGTTCATTGTGATTTTAATTGAAGACTCACTGAACAGCCATAGTTCGATGACTGATTGAAAAGCTCAACTGATGATATGTTCTGCGATCTTCCTTTCGGAAGCCTATTGATCACAGGATGCAGTGAATAGGGCGTCGTTTACCAGAGAGTCTACGACGAGAGTTCCTGAGTCACTCAGGATATGAGCTGTAAAGCATGATCAATGAGTTAGACAGGCAGAGCAGAATTGTAGGTCTTAAAATTAACATTCAGAAACCAAAGTAATGTTCAACAGTCTCGCAAGGAAACAGCAGTCCACGATTGGTAGCGAGGTGCTGGAAGTGGTAAGGGAATACGTCTACTGAGGGCAGGTAGTGGCCACTAATCCGGATTATGAGAGAGAAATAACTAGAAGAATCAGAATGGGGTGGAGCGCATATGGCAGGTTCTCAGATCATCAATAGCAGGTTACCAATAACCCTCAAGACAAAATTGTACAACACGTGTATCTTACCGGTACTCACCTACGGGGCAGAAACGTTAAGGCTAACGAGAAGAGTTCAGCTTAAGTTAGGACAACGCAGCGAGCCATGGAAAGAAAAATGATAGGTGTAACGTTAAGAGACCGGAAGCGGGCAGAGTGGGTGAGAGAATAAACGCGTTTTAATGACATCCTAGTCGATATGAAGATGAAGAAATGGGGTTGGGCAGGGCATGTAATGCGAAGGAAAGATAATCGACGGTCCTTAAGGGTAACGGAGTGGATTTCAAGAGAAGGCAAGCGTAGAACTGGGCGGCAGAAATTAGGTGGAGGGATTTGATTAATAAGTATGTGGGGACACGGTGGCCGCAGCTGGCAAATGAGAGCGTTCATTGGAGAGACATGGGAGAAGGCTTTGCGCTGAAGTGGGTGTAGCCAGGCTGATGATGATAACAATGAACGCGAGAGGTGGCCTGCAAGGTCACAGGACTTGATTACTCTTCATTTTTCATCAAGGATACATGCGTCAAGGAGCGGGTGTCCCGATGCGAAATAACCTCTCACAACAAAGCGCGCAAATCAGTAGCAGCCTCTGAAAATAGAAATGAAAATGAAAATTGTTTTCGAAAAAAGGAAATGACGTAGTAACTGTTTGACATGTCTCGGTGATACCCGAACCGCACCGTAGCAGAAGGGATAAATGAGGGAGTGAAAGAAGGAAGGAAGGAAGGAAGGAAGGAAGGAAGGAAAGAAGGAAGGAAGGAAGGAAGGAAGGAAGGAAGGAGGAAGGAAGGAAGGAAGGAAGGAAGGAAGGAAGGAAGGAAGGAAGGAAGGAAGGAAGGAAGGAAGAGGTGCCGTAGTTGAGGGCACCGGAATAACTTCGACCACTTGGGGATCTTTAACGTGCACTCCTCATTCCTACTCACGAATCAATTGCTCTCGAAATTCCCAATAGTGTCTTCAGGAATGCTTCAGTGAATGTGCTCAAAAAGTGCAATTGGTGCACGGTTACCAATAGGTGCTTGATCGATTGCATTATTTAGAAGTAATCCCAGTAGAAAGAAAATTTGGCGAACTTTCATCCTCTTGCGCTGGGACCCAGTTCATTTATGAAGTAAGGAGGCTATCTCATGTCCTGCAGTGTGACGTAAGATGTCGCTACTCAATGCCTAATTTATATCCCTTGCGAATACTCTCCGTCTGCGTTTTCTGAGCTCCTTGTGCTTCCACCTGTCTTTTGTTTTTCTGAAGGTTAGGTGTGACATATTATTTTTTGTGTTCAACTGATGGAGCTGTCTGGCTGCTTCGTTTACTGTGTGATTGTTGTGATACTGTGTGATAGCCTTGTTTGGTAAGCGCTGTTCATTATCGTAGAGATTATAAACCGAATATCTCTCGTAAATGCATCCAGCCGATAATAAAGTGATGCGACAAATCTGCGTTCTTGATTAAAGGTGTACCATCGCGAAGGAAAGAAACGCTCGGCTCTTCGAATGTCTTCTGATCGCGCTTTTACCTCGGCGGTAAGAAAGAGACATTAGAGTCACCCTAGAATGCATCACGGACGACTCTAGCGTCTTTTTGCTCTCACCGAAGTAAAAGCTCGATGAAAAAGAATTCCATCAGAGCAGCGTGTAGGCGCCCCGTTGTACGCGATTCTTTCCATCGCGATAGCAGATTTCGAATCGTTTACCCATAACATCGTTACGGTTCGCTTTGCTTATTGAGAAAAAAAAATTGGCAACGGTTAAACTCTGCTAAAACTGCAGTAGTAAGTAGCGCGTTAGGTCTGTGATTTTGATTGGTTTTGGTTTTTAACTGGAATTAACAAGTTACCTCTAATTATTTCGGGTCTCCAACTAACACAGTGCACAACTTACCTAAGGTTTTTAAAGAAGTATGGCTGCGTGCTGTAACGAAAAGTTGGGATTTAAGTGCAGGTAACTAATTAACGTTAATTAGACTCGTTAACTAGCGCAGCGCATTTGCAATTAACCTAATCTTTTCAACGGTATATGACGCGATGCCATACTGCAAAGTTTGGCTTTAGCTGCAATAACCCAACTAATGTTAATCAATTCGGGTTGCTGTCACATCCTCGCCTTAGCCGCGTGCACTCGCAGACACCCTCAAAGCGTTTGGGGGTAGCGGTGTCGGTATCAGAGGAAGTGCCCTCTACTCAGCGCGGCAAGTTCAGCCAGAATCCAGCTCCCAAGTACAAGGGGGTGTTCGCTTGGTGCCCAGCTTTCACCGGTTGCAAGCCAGAGAATGGGTGGGAACCAAAGTTTCATAAAAAACAAATTTATACAGCAACCAGACAATACAGATGAATTTCCTATCACTCCAACGAACTTACAATGCCACACATGCAAAGTAACACAAATGACACTGCAATACAACAAAATGCCTTGTACCTAAAGTGCACTAAAACAGGACAGAAACATCCCCATTGATCTGGCGTGGAGACTGGTTTCCAGAAAATTCAAATCTCTTCTTTTCGAGCCGCGCCTCCGGCGGCACGCCAGCGAAGTGGAGAAGGCACCCCTTAGCACGCTCGAGGTTACTCGCTCTCCGCCATCAATAAAGGGCACGATAATGCCTACCAATGGCTGCCAGGACACAGCGGCATCACAGGCAACCACCGCGCAGTCGAGGCCGTGCGAACTGCTCACCGCAAGGACAATTTTGTGTCCATCTCGAGAGCCGAAGCAGTGCGTCCGCTTCGAACACTGGCGCGGGAGATCACGCTTGACTTGAGGAATTCCGGCCAGTTTTCGAACACGCGTCTATGATCCCTGGATACTGGCCTGAAGCTACGGCTCGCTTCCGGCCTACCACGACGTGAGGAAACTTTGCTGGGTCTTCTGTGCCTTGGTGCCGCGTTCACAAATAATTAGTCTACTGTGATAGGCATGGCTGATAAAACTGGATGTGACATCTGTGGCCGTGATGGATGAGACCCTATCTGATTCTCTGTGAATGTCCAGCGTGCAGTTCTGAAAGTCATTCTCTACGCCGTGCGCTGGAACACACTGATTCACGCCTGTTTACGGAGTTGAAGATCCTTGGGCACTGGCCGCGGCAA
Source organism: Amblyomma americanum (assembly GCA_030143305.2). NCBI lineage: Eukaryota > Metazoa > Arthropoda > Arachnida > Ixodida > Ixodidae > Amblyomma > Amblyomma americanum. The sequence continues at coordinate 9,832 of JARKHS020028478.1, forward strand.
TCATCGGCTATGAGGAAGGCCTGCGAGGCCTCCCTGCGGTGCTTGAAGCTACGGCTCCCATGTGTTGAGCCTGCACGACAGGCTGTGACTTTGCCAAAGCCTTTTCGCCTTTTGCTTTTTCTTATCACTCACTTTTCCCCCTAACCTTTACAGCCCCTCACCCCTTTCTTCCCAGTGCAGGGTAGCTAACTGCTTTCATCTACCGGTTAACCTTACCGCCTTTCCTACTCCTGCTCCTCGCTCTCCGTCGGCAATGAGTAATATTTTCTCCCAAGTTCTCAAATGATAGATGGCGCGCTCGGATGGGATTCGTTTCGCGCCGCGTCGGCGAACTAAATGGAGAGGGCATTAACACACACACTGCTACACGCTCTATGGAGCTCCTTTATCCAATATTCCAGAATGGTCTACCGCACGCGCTGGCGCGATTGCTTCCGCGCCGCGCAGGCTTTCGGAATGTGCGCCGAATTGTTGTGACAGTCGCAAACTAGCACAGTGCATTCATACTTGTTCAAAGATTTCCAGAAGCATATGAATCAATGCTATAGAGCACTTTGCTTTTTATTGCAATTAAAAAGTTAACGTTAGTATTTTGCCCAGTCATTATTTGCCATAACTGCATATTTAACAAATGGTCCAAACTCATGGTTGATCACATGGCATATACTACGCTTAGACACATAGCTACACAATAGCGTAATTGACAATGTCCCGGCCGCTTTGGCCCCGGCTGATCTTGAATGTCAAAGTACCAGTGTGAGCCGTTTTCCGAAGTTGTACGCAGCTCTAAAATCCAGTACTGCGTGTCTTCTCAGAAGTATTGGCGTCGGTTGTGTGGAAGGGAGTGGACGTGTGCTGGGTAAGGCCATTTGGAGGGTACAGGTGGCAAGTTGGTGATGGGTATGCTTCTGAAGGGAGAGATGGCTGGAGGGGAAAAGGAATGGGTGGTAGGTGAAGCCATCCTGGAGGGCTGCCGTGGGCACTTGGGGGGGGGGGGGGATGAGCACATGGAGGGCGTGTTGGCTTCTTTTGGTGCGGGAGGAGGGCTCTGAATGGCGGAGATTGGGGGAGGACAAAGGCGGATGTGAAGCGAGAAGAGACCTTCTGGCGGGTGGCGGCGACATCCCACAACACGAGGTGGACAGTTTTTGTGATCGTAAGGCTAGTAATGCTAAGGCCTTACAACTGCCGCAACACGAAAAATTACAATTCGGCCACCTTTTAGGTCTGGTTGGTTGAGAAGCTACGAACTTTCGCTTGTAAGGTTATGCTGAGCCTGCAGTCGTAAAACTGGTGTTCCTGGAGGATAACATACTTCTGTGAACAGGCAGAGGTGCATGAACTCGAGTATTAAAGCAGGTGCTGTAGACTCGCTCACCAGTCAGGCGAGAAAAATAGCCAAACAATCAGCAGTGACCGATCCGCATGCTGCACCTCGAGGAAGCTCGTCTCGAGAAATGCGTTATCAGTAGGCGTGGCGCGTGGAATACTGATCACGAAGATCAGACGTTCCAGCGATGAGTTTCGCCTTCTTTACGTCATTGTTTAAAAAAACTCCGATTTGCGTGGTAACAACGATTACGACGCAAAAAACAATGCTTACCACGCACGTCGTAGACTTAAGGCGCGTTTTTGCAGAGGGAAGACGATTACGAATTCTGCTTCCTTACGCGCATATGAACACTACATTCAGTGCTGAACACATGCCGCTTTTGCCTCCGCGTTGACTCCCAGCCAGAACGTGCATTAATGCAACAGAGGAGTTTTCATTAAATTCAATAATGGGATTCAGGCCAGCCTTTAATGCCTCGAGACCAGCGACCATGTGGCTGTGGTTGCGTTCCTTACGCGCATAAAAGGCACAGTGAATTTTTGAATAACCAGCGGCACCATCAGGCCTGCTTTGAGTGGGTTGTCACTTGTAGACAACAAGGCGGTGTTTATCCTAGCCTGTCTTCGAGTAAGTTGCTCCATGCGAGCAAAGGCCCCGTGAGTTGAGCCGCAAGTTGCCTTCGCACTGTTCAAAGTGTGGTTCTTCGGTAGCCTAACTTCAGTGTTGAGGATCTCGGACACTGCTAATGTTCTTTGGTTCAGATAGAGCAGGGAGGCTTCAGGACAAAACAGAGGAAAGTTATTTTTTTGTAAATACAAGTTCATAATTTCGGAGTGTCGCTTCCGAACAAATATTATGGTTTAATGGAGTACGATGAGCGAAGTGTTGAAGCGATTATTTAAAACCTTACCACAATTCTTATGAGGTATGCTTGAGAAGTAGGAAATAGAGAAGCCACAACCTTGGCAAACTCTTTCAGGCGACGAAGGCTATGAATAAGAAAGGCTAGAGCATGAAAATCTCTAATGCTAAAGTTGAATACAAGGTAATGAACAAGCGCAAGAAAGCGAAAATAATTACAACATGGAATACGCTACAGAACGGGACTATCATGAAATCCAGCAACAGGAAACTAACCAAAAGCAAAATATATAATTTACGCGCTTAGCGACAAGGAAGGCGGTGTAATAACCAATATGAACAACACAGAAAAGAATCTTCGATGAAGTGAATAACCAGCCCATAGCATAAAAGGAAATGATCTTAGAGAGCCTAACTATGGTTAGTGATAATGATACTCGGGCATCCTTTAGGAACCCCTCTTTCAATATAAGCGAAAGCTTTGAGGCCTATAGCACTTCAACGGGAGAATTCGGAATTTTTGGTGTAGCTAATCGTAACAGACCTATTTTTCAAAATTATTAGGCTCGAAGTAATCTGTAATCTCCCGCACATGTTAAAGCCAGCAGCATCTCGTTGCTCCGCCTAATTCTACCTCCCAAACCATTCCGAATTGAAACAATGGGCGTGTACGAAAACAACGAAAGTTTAAACCTCTTGTGTGTGGCAAAAAGAAAATTTTGATGAATCCGCAGCTTTTATTGCTTTTTTTTCGCCTGCATTAAAAACAGCAGGTGCAAGACCTTCCATCATTAAATACCGCGTTTATTGAAACAAAGAGGAAATTGCCCAAAACTGACTTTTTCTCAAACTGGCTACTTCACCTCAAGCTGAATTCCCGCTATCTAAACGCAAAACGAACAAACAGGTACATCGAAGTGCCGACACAGGTGGCTTAGGTTCAAGAGCAAATGAAGAAAGGAAAACTAGCAGCCCATTATTAAGGGCAATGGTAGTAATGAGACAGAAATCGAATCTAATCTAATCTAATCAAAGAAGTCTCATCATCACCTGAGTGGATGATCACGAAGTGAAACGTGGTGCCGCAAAGTGACAAAAGAGAGCCATTGTTTGGAATGGGATGTCACAGATAAGGAGCTATTGGCCGCAGATTGAGAACAGCGAAATGGAGTAGCGTAAATCCATCGGGTGAATAATACTGCGGGACAATAACTTGTGTGGGTGGATGAAGTGATAGGAAATTGCAAGCCCCTTTGGACGGTCGACATAAAACCATGAAGTTGTCGCTTGAAGCGTGCGTTTTACTTCCTGTCGTTTTCTATAATGACGCCAAATGTAGTGGTGTCCATCTTTTACTGCGGCAAAAATGGGATATCGGCAGTGCTGGGGCCGACACTACGACGGCACATCACTGAAGCAGCCATGTTACACTCTCCAGGCGTTGGGTTCTGGAAGTTAGCGTTAGTTGCAGATTCAGTTAACCATTGCAAGAATACCTAAGCATACCGTTCCCGCAGATTTGTCACAAAGGTCGCATTTGCAGCATCTTGCAAGACTGTTACGCAATGGCGCGAAATGGCGTTTAAGGCGCATCATTCCCACCAAGTATTTTGAAGCGTTGAGCAGACTTACCTAGAACATTCAGGCAATTGAATACAGGGGTACGGCGCCTGGAAAGGAATTTGCAACTTTTGCTAGGACCACTACATCCACTGATTGTTTCCAGTAAATATTAATTTACAGAAGTAAAAATTGACATTGTGTTTCGTCTTAGTTGATGAATTTACATTAGATAAGACTTCTTTCAGATCGACGTGTCAAGAATTTTATTATTGAACTAGACTTGATACAGAAGAAAATATTGTGACCCCTATGATTATTATCGCGGTTATTTATTTTTGGAAAAAGAAACATTATAGTCAACCCACGTATGCCCTTGGAATAGTATTGGCTTGAAGAGATTTGGCTACAGCACCAATTTTATATACGTAGCTGAAAACTGGGCTAATAGAGCATACATTATTTTTGCATGAAGGATGCCTGCATAGCCTCTGGTACACATATGTAACGAGGAATGGTCTGGAGTAGTTACATTAAAAGGTGGAACGCCGCGAGGATAGTTCGCACAGAAGTTATTAGTAGAAGTCAGCAGAGAACCAAGGAACTAAGTTTCGCACCACGCAAGGTCTAGGAAGCGATACTAATAGCTGTAGTCTGCCACACTTCAGTAGTTTGCGATCCCATCCAAAATAGACCTACCTATGACCAGTGGAAAAAAAACAGCACATTCCAGACAACGCAGATTCTCCGGCTCAACTGCCGCTTAAGGATCAAGGCGACAGCATTATCGTATAAACTTGCGCAGGTATTTATAATATGAATAAAAGAGTTAGTTTGCACATAAAAACAAACGCCGCTGTTATTTCTATACAGAAATTTAAGATGCCTCAAAGGCATTATCGGTACCTAGGAAGAGTATTAAAAATAAAACGAATGTCGGCGCTTCACTCACGCATATGGGGTAATCATTGGATGAAGATGGATATTGAGCTCCCTTTCATGAGGAGCTACCTACACGTACTCGGGATGCTCGCTTGAAGACGTTTAAACTGCAAAATGCGATGAAATAGAAAATCTAGATGTTGCGACAAATATGATTTATTCTCTCTCCATATCTCCTATGTTTCTTTCTCCGACTCAGTTTTCTTCATTAATATTTTTATTCCTCATCTTGTTAACCCGGTTTCGTCGGACACAACACACCCATTTCCCGAAGCTGCTAATCAGTGATAAAGGTCTGTACTAAAACAAACGTGACGCAAATAAACGCCGCCACGACGCATGTATGTAATCCTTTACGCCTTTTTGCGTTGGAAAGCATTTTATTCTTATGAAGTCTGAAATCCGCACGTGACGTGAGAACAACTCCTGCAACGCAAAGTTAGGTAAGATCGAGGAATTAAGAGCAGGGACGAGAACCGTCCTATTCAGCATGGTATCATCGCATACAGCCTTGCACTGTGGTATGTGGTACTCCTGGTTCATCGCACTGTTTCAAATGCTGTATAGTATTCTCTTATACTAGGTGTTACACGGAAGACAATTTTCAAAAATAGGCTTTTTGGGGTAAAAAACATGGCTGTTCCGGCATGGTATTACTTGTGTTGGTGGAGACTGGAAAGCCGTTCACTTGTCTTAAATAATAAGCTGGTTAACACATTTCTGGTAATTAACATTTTAACTACATGCGCTTTCGAAAAGCATGCAGGAAAGCAACCTTTGCAGCGTACGTAACTAGAAAAAAGAGACAAATTTCGTCGATGCAAAGCGCCAACGTAATCGCGTTTTCAAAACTGTAAAAACTGTTCTGGCTATTAATAACGATCAGCTACAAATCCATAAGTGCACTAAGCGCCAGCTCATTTAGCATACAGTTAATCAGTAAACTTATTTAAGCAGCTTACTAATTAAGATGATTTCACCGGTTTTCTGGGGTCTGCCAACACTCACACTACTATGTTGAAAAAGTCATATATATACTTCAAGAACATATTTTTGAGAATTAGTCTTCCTTGAAACACCTGACATAGGATAGCAAAGTTCTATTTCCCATTTTAAGAGAACTTCTACGGGCCCATGCATTCTTCGAGACAATTGTCCTGTCAATGTACTATCAGGCGATTACTTTGCCATTTTGAATGCCACTACAAAAAAACCACGCGTTTCCCCCCAAGCTTCACACATTAGATATTTTCAATATTGTCGAATTAAAGAATTTCTTCAGTGGACTTTTAGGTCCGTAATAGCAATCAGCATTCGCAACCATGCCAGAGTGAAAACAGTGGTTGAGTTAAATCTGACACACAGCATGTAGAGCTGTATACAGGGTGTTTCTCCTAAAACTTAACACAACTTTTAAAAATAGGCTTTTAGAATTAGAGGAGAGCATGTTTTGGCATAGCATTGCCAGCCGTATAGTAGATCGGAGTACAGCTGAGATGTGGGAACCAGCAGGCTGGGTAACTAATACTAAATAGTTAACTTTTTAACCCTTATTGTTAACCTCTTAATTGCTGACCGGCGTGCAGCCCACCGTAAGTAACCCTAATGTCAGGTTTTAGAATTTCGAAAACGGGGTCACCCTCGGCGCTGTGGCCCAACAAATTTTCGCTGCTTCGACAAGTTACGTTCACTGGAGAGGTTGCTTGCTTGCCAGCTCCTCGAAAGCCCCTGTATTTTGGCGGGATGTAGGCAAAATTTGTTGGGTGAAAGCACCCAACCGGACTGTGCTCGCGTTTTTTTAAATTCTAGGAAAGTGATATAGATATTACTTACGGTGGGCTACACGCCTTCAAATATTTAAGGAGACTAATGGTAATAGTAAAAATTTTAGCCTGCTTGTTAGGACATCTCAGCTGTACTATGATGTACTACAGCGCTGACAATTCTATGCCGAAAAATGCGCACTAACTCCAAAACTTTATTTTCAAAAACTTTGTTAAGTCTTAGTTGAAACACCCTGCATATTTCCCCACCCTATATCAGATAAAATATAGGCGCTAATTGTTTCCACTCGCCGTATTCTGAGTGCTGGTCGTTCCGCGGTAGGTTTTAAAAAAAAAACACGGAATGTTTGCTCCAAAGCACTTTTCAACGTACAGTTTCTTACTATTAAGTAGAGGGAAAGCTTGCGGCGCTGAACCTGTACCTCCATGGGCGCGCAAAGCGTCATGGGGCGATGAGCTATTTGGTGCGGAAAAGTTGGTTTTTTTCGGAAACACAGAGTGGCGTTACTGAGTTGTTCCATTCCGTATCCACGGCGCGCTCCACGCGCAGACGACTTCGGCGTAAAAGTAGTGTGCAAAAGCCATTAGTAGCAAAAATGCAACAGCAGACAACGCCAATAGAAGGATTTTGTTTTCCGAAATGTTGTGGAAAAACCTTTTAAAATGCTGAACAGACAACATCTTTTTCAAAAACATATTTCTTTTTAAAAGTGCGTCTGTTAAGCACGAAATGTTGGCTTTTGTGGTCTGCAATGCATGGCCAATAGGAGAGCAAGCCACCGCTTATTTTGAGGAAACTTTATATTTACATAATTTTCTGCTCGTTTGTCATAATTCATAGACAAAATATTGAATGAGAGGACAATTTTGACTATCGAACAAGGTTTGTTTTTTATTATTTTGGGGGCAAAAGTTGTAGTTCTGCAGTCGGTAGCTCTCCGCCCCATGATGCTTAGAGCGACCATGGTAGTACAGGTGGTCTCGAGGAAGCTCCATGCAAACTCCCACAGACGCGCCAGCTTTACCTCTAGTTAACAGTAAGAAACTCTATGCTTTTCAACGATCCCCAGCTAGAGTTCAAGAAGTCGATCAGCGTTGGCCTACGTGTAGCTGGAGTGGACGCGGCCGAGGCAGCACGCGCACTTGGAGAGGAGTTATTAAAAGAGCAGGCGGCACCATGCAAGCCGGGACCGATGGATTTGTGGGAAAGAAAAGCGAATTTTGCCTACGTTAGGCGGTGCAATAGTCGTCTCAAGGATGCAGTTCCCAGTAAAGTTCATAAATAGAGCTTGTAGCAAGCTTAGTTAAAGAAAAGATGGGTAATGGTCTAAAGCAAGCTAAAGCTTTGTCGAAATTAAAGAAGAATGTGAATGGAAGCAGTGACTTTCATTTTTTGGAAAGGAGAGAGTGAAAAATTACCCACGTTCAAGCGGGCTTGCATGTAAGGACGTGAATGAAGCAGGGAACCATTGAAGCGGCACACACGCAGGAAATGAGGAGACATTCGAAATTCTGTTCGCCTTGGAAAAAACGGAAGAAAATATAAGAGTGAAGAAATCATATGGAGGGATGCGCGGCAGACACTAAGAGCCTCCACAGCGTGCGAGAAATGCCGGATGAGAAAGTAGAAGCAGGCTTAGAAGTAGGTCTAGAAGTAGGTTTAGAAGGACATTAGAAGCAGGTATTGAAGCAGGTATAGAAGTTGGTTTAGAAGTAGGTTTGGAAGGCGCCAATGACCTGGCACCGCAGGCTCTGCCACGCTGTCAGGCTGTGCCGTTGAAATGCGCCGGATTTCTTTTTTTTTGCTATACACATGCCGGCAGACAACCTAGCCTGTAGTTGACGCGCAGAATTTTCAGATGCAGCAACTGCAGGCAGGATTAGCATAATTGGGGATGCTGAGGTAACATAGGTGTAAATTCGTTTTGCAGTTATTTCTGTGACTTTCATAACGTCGGACGGGATGAGCTCAGGAAGTAGACTTGAGTTATTGACAAAATAAAGGCCGGCAAAGAAAGACGAAACTAGATATGCTAAGTAATAACATTTGAGAAGACGACATATAATATCTGCCGAATGACGTCGGACAAAGGAAGAAAAAAAAGCGTGCCCTTAAAACACCGGACGACCTCTTAGAAGTGTACTTGTTCCCACTATCTAAAGAGCACTCAAGCTGCGCGGATCCAGCTGCCAAGTGCAGGAGTGCGGCCGGAGATAAATCGGGCAGGAGCATAACAGACTTCGTGCAACTGATAAATGGCTTCCATCAGAAAGATGTCCCAGGGCATGCTATTTTAGGCCACGGAGGCCAACGATAGGAAAAAAAACCTGGAGAGAGAGAGAAAAGAACTGGTAAGTAGACAGCAGGTGAAATCGCTTATCACAGACGCTGATGCGGTTTCGGCCTCCTCGGAGGTATTGGGCCGAACTCCAGTGGTGAATTTTATCAGTTAGTCATTCCTGATTTGCGCGACCACATCTCTGAATGATCTAGGTTCCTATGAGGTCATATATTTTAACCGGATAAGGTTAGAGAGCGCGTGTCACAGACAATCTGGCGTCGGCGTCGTTGACCGTGAGCGACAAATCTCCGAAAAATCCCCAGAGAAAGAACCTAGGAGATAGGTTCGGCAGCCAGGTCACGTGACCTTGTTGCGTCATCACAACGTGCTCACTGGATGCTGAGCTAACAGCACACTGTGGTAAGTGGCAGTTAAATTAATGGCTGCTCGCAAAAGGTTGCTGGGAGGTGCAACCTGGATCGCACAAGTCCCACCGGTGGCAGCACCTGACATCACAGGGAATGGCGCATTGCTTAACCGCTGCACCAGAAATATATTATTGTTAAGCAGAGAATGACTAGCTCTGCATATATGTGCATTAACCAATTAGATGCGCGTCCTACCCTTATAGTGGAGCTTAAGTGCACACTCCAATTTATTTTCTCGATGAATTTTTGTTCTTTCCTCATTTAGGGTAGAAGCATAAGCACGAGAAGCCACTCTCGAATCGCAACATATCAAATTCTCCGGGCAGTTTCGCGTTTCCGGAACTGAACTTAGTTTTTGCCACTATTTATATTCCTATTTACGTTCCTCGATACTTGCGGTAGCATAGCCGAGAGCTTTTCCATGAAGGAAACAGATGTGAAGAAGACGACGTTGATTAACCGAAGAATAAAGAAGTTGAAAAAGAAGCATTCGGTGAGGTGGAGAGAGATGATTGGTGGAAAAGAGAAGAAGATGACGACAAGGCATACGTGGACTGAAACCGAGGCTATAAAAGGGGGAGTTAGAGCGAGGCACGGGGGAGAACAGCAAAGAAGCGGAGCCTCCGGCAGGTCAGGGACACATTGGCTGGAAGAGAGCGACGCCGGCTACTGCTCCGGTGAGCTCGCGTTCTACGGCTTCGCATCGTGGACTTCCGGCCGTTCCTGAGCCCGTTCCCGGGAGTCAACGGAGGAAGCTACCTCCTGCTACGGCCACGGGTGTTTACAGCGCTGTTGCCACCCATCTGGGTGGTGCCCCAACGCCAACATCAGCGGCATCACCTCCGCGGGCGCTTGGACCGGGAGCTTATACGACGCAGCCAGCGACGCCGCCAGCGACGTCAGCAGAAGCACGTCGAACGCCGCCTCGACGCCGGCTACTGGACCCATACAACGCCGCAGCCGCATCTAACTAACCGTGAGAACGAACGCCGACCGCTAATAGCAGAACTCTAGTAGTAGACGCAGGTAGCAGTGTTCCCAGGTCGTATGTATTTATAGTCTTTGTGTTTTGTTAGTTTTGTATTCTAGTGTGTGTGTCGCGTAGGGTGTATTAAATGTGCGTCCGTGTGGGTACACCTGTCGCCTAGTCCATTCTTTCGGACCGAGTGTTCTCCGGGTAGATCCGTGACAAAGATAAGTAGTGAGGCTGTGCCAGGATTCATTTCCTTGTTTCTTTTTTGCTTTGTCTCGGATCTTTCCTATCTCTCGACGGCAAAAAGTACGGAGTTGGCAAAAACGTTAGAACTGGCGCTCAAGCTAGGGTTAAGCAAGGAAGAGGCTATGCGTCGCTATGACGAGTAGAGAAAGAGGCAGAGAGAGGAGCAGATAGGCACAGAGAGGAAAGGGCGCAAGCACGCGCAGACACTCGCGAAGCAGATAAAAGAGCCCGCGAAGCAGATGAGAGAGCTCGCGAGGCAAAAGAGCGAGAAGAGAAAAGAGCTCGCGAGGCAGAAGAGTGAGAAGCTAGGAGAGCTCGCGAGGCAGAAGAACAAGAGAAAGGGAGGATAGAACGGGAGAAGGAGTTTCTTCTGTGGAAACAGGCGCATCTCGCGGGAAGATACGAGGAGATCACGGACAGTGATCAGCGTTCCTTAGCGTGTAGAGAATCTTCTAGACCGGCCAGAGTTTGTCCAAGGAATCTGATGACTCCTTTCGATAACAAAAGAGATGATCTGGACGCATATCTGCAAGCGTTCGAGCGGATAGCTTTGGGGCAAATCCGGGAGCGCAGTGAATGGGCCACGCGTTGAGCATGTGTTTAATCGGAGAGGCGCTGAATGTGTTTGGAAGGATGCCCGCTGCTGATTCCATGGGCTACGAGAAAGCCCAAAAGGCCCTCCTCCAAAGATTCAGGATTACGGCAGAGGGATTTCGGGAAAGATTTCACACCGGGAAACCTGAGGATTCGAAAACCGCTAAGCAGTTTTCCTGCAGGCTGACCAACTATTTTGATAGGTGGCTTGATATGTCAAATACAGAAAAGAGTTTTGAAGAGGGGGCGTGACAAGCTAGTCACAAAGGAATTTTTAGCGTGTTGCTGCTCAAAGCTTGCGCTATTCTTGAAAGAAAAACAGTTGTGTTCATTGGAAGAGTTCGCCGACACAGCAGACCAATTTCTCGAGGCTCAAAGGCTAAGAAATTTGAGTAAGGCAAAGGAGGAAACCCAAAAGATCCTAGAGACAGATGCGGCAAAACCGAGAGCACATGGCGGTGCATCTAAGGCGCCAGTGAGGTGTTTTCTCTGCGGCAAGGTGGGACACCGTGCAGTTGACGGTCGGACTAGTAGCGATGCCCAAAAAACACAGGTTGTGTGTCAAAGTTGCAAGAAGAGGGGTCATACTCAGGATGAGTGCCGATACAGAACGCAGGACCGAGCCGCATGCGTTGTCGACTCTCGGGCAGAACTTGTCACACCTCCTGAAGTTCCACAGCTAAAAGAAGAGCAAACGCCGCTGGGAAATGGAGAGGTGAGTGGAACACCCAAGTCGAAAGCAGCAATGCCGGTGGTGGTTGGGCAAATAGGGGACCGTCAGGGGACAGCAGAGCCAATAGGGGACAGCAGAGCCAAATAGGGGACAGCAGAGCCAACACAGTTTTGGTTTTGGTTCGGAGAAGCCTGGTGAAGGACGAAGTTCTTACACGGGAAGCGAAGGTCGCCACTCTAGTAGATAGCACAGTAAGGTACCTTCCCGGAGCCAGGATTCTAGTGTCCACGCCATATTATACTGGACAGGTAGTGGCAAATGCGTAGACCAACCCATCTACGATCTCATCTTGGGATACATTACGGGCGCAAGAAGTGTCGAAGACCCCGATCCCGAGTGGAGGATGATCGACGTTGAAGAACACCCAAGAGAGGAAAAGCCCTCGACAGCTCAGGCGGGTGATGGGGCAATCAGTTTCTCGTCGGCCGTGGAGACTAGGGCTCAAGCGACAGCCTGAGCAACGCAGCGTCCGCTCTCCACTCCTGTTACGATGCGCCTGTGCGTAACACCGGGCGAAATTGCAATTAGGCAAATAGAAGACCCGAGCTTTAAAGCCTGCTTCGAAAGAGTCGGGGAAAAAGTTAAAGAAAGGAGAGTTGTGCGTAGTTAGAATGTCAATTGGTAAATGGTCTTCTGCACAGGAAAAACATATTTAGCTCAGGATGGCGGGTCCAACAGCTGGTGTTACCGAGAGATATGCGAGAGACCGTGCTACACTTAGGACAAGACACCATTAAGGCCGGACACCAGGGTGTTCAAAAAACGGTGTCTAGGATCACCAAGGAGGTCTTTTGGCCGGGTGTTCAGAGTGGCGTTAAGCGCTTTGTTCATTCATGTGACGTGTGCCAGCGCACAATTCCGAAGGGAAGAGTTCGTCCTGTACCTCTGGGCAAAATACCAGCCGTCTACCAACCGTTTCAGCGAGTGGCTATTGTCATTGTGGGGCTAATCTTTCTAGTATCCGCCAAAGGCAATATATATGTGCTTACTCTGGTTGACGTGGCCACTCGTTATCCTGACCCTAATCCACTGAGGACTATTGACAGTATCCAAGTGGCAGAGGGTCTTGTGGAAATGTTTTCGCGTTACGGGTTCCCAAGGGAAGTTTTGAGTGACCAGGGCTCGAACTTCACATCAGAACCAATGAAGGAGGTTAACCGCTTATTATCAGTAAAGCAGTTACTGACAACGCCTTACCATATCATATGTAATGGGCTTGTAGAGCGTTTGAACGGCAGCCTCAAAAATATGATCAAGAAAATGTGCCAGGACAGACCTACTGATTAGGATAGATATCTCCCAGCTCTTTTGTTCACTTACCGCGAAGTCACGCAAACGAGTCTTGGTTCCTCGCCCTTCGAGATGTTGTACGGGAGAACCGTTAGAAGTCCACTTGCGAATACTCAAGCTGATGTGGGCTATTAAAGAGATTGCATCAGATCTCAAGACAACATACACGTACGTTCTTAAGTTGCGGGACAGGTTGAAGGAAACATGCAGGCTTGCACATCAAGGGCTGGAAAAGGCGCGTGAATGCCATAAGAGATATTATGAAAATAATGCCATTCACAGGAATATGAATCCGGGCGACAGGGTTCTCGTCCTGCTACCCACGGATCGTAATAAGTTACTGATGCAATGGAAGGGCCCGTACCTGGTGGCGCGGAAGAAAAAAGACATGGATTATGAATTATTGATAGATGACACTAAGAAGGCTTTCTATGTAAATATATTGAAGTACGAAGAAAGGGGTGCCGTACGGTACGGCCCCAGGGTAGCATGCTCGGTAGTAGCCGAGGAGACAGGTGATGTTGCCGAGTTGCCCACGTGCAATGGGAATAAAAATGCAGGAGGGGATGAGGTACTAATGAAGCCCAATGTAAATGAAGACAGACGATCACGGCTCGACTGCCAATCAAGGGGGAGATGTTTTCGGATAGGCCAGGCAAAACGGAGATCATATGTTGCAAATTAAACCTCTCTACAGATAGAGCCAACTAAACGGCTCTAGCTATCTCTGGAATGTATCTTTTTGGTGTTGTTGTAGAATTGTTGTTGTGGTTGCTATTGTTATGTGAATATACAAGGGAGTGTGTGGTTGACATGTTTATTAAGGACTCTGTACGGACAACGGCAGTCGTGTGCTAATGTTCCGAAATGCAGTTTGGTGTGATGTGTTAATGGTGTGCTTTTGGTGTGTGGTGGACATCTGCGGTGTGCTGTGTGCTCGGTTTAGAATCGCCGCTGAAGATAGTTGGTGGATGGCTTGAAGATGAAGATGACGTGGGCAGTTTTCCGTGGAAAAACTCTTGAGAGAGGGTGCCCTTGTCACATAAAATAAGGAGTCTAAAATAAAATAATGAAGATAAGAGGTGCGAAGAAGACGACGTGGATTAACCGAAGAAAAAAGAAGATGAAGAGGAAGCATTCGGTGAGGTGGAGAGAGATGATTGGTGGAGAAGAGAAGAAGGAGAAGACGACGACAAGGCTTATGTAGACTGACGCCAAGGCTATAAAAGGGCGATGGAGAGCGAGGCACGGGGGGTGGTGGGAAGAACAGAGAAGCGCAGGCTCTGGCGGGTCAGGGACGCTTCGGCTAGAAGACAGCGACGCCGGCTACTGCTCCGGTGAGCTCGCGTTCTGCGGCTTCGCATCGTGGACTTCCTGACGTTCCTCAGCCCTTTCCGGGAGTCAGCAGAGGATGCTACCACCTGTTACCGCCAGGGGTGTCTCCAGCGCTGTTGCCACCCATCCGGGTGCTGCCCCCAACGCCACCATCAGCGGCATCATCTCCGCGGGCGCTTGAACCGGGAGATTATACGACGCTGCCAACGACGCCGCCAGTGAGGCCAGCCCAAGCACGTCGAACGCCGCCTCGGCGCCAGCTACTGCATCCATACAACGCCGCAGCCGCATCGAACCAACCGTGATCACGAATGTCGACCACGAATAGTAGAACGATAGTAGGAGATGAGGGTAGCAGAGTTCCCAGGTCATGTGTATTTATAGTCTTTGTGTTTTGTGTTAGTTTTGTTAGTTTTGTGTTCTAGTGTGTGAGCCACGTAGGGTGTATTAAATGTGCATCTGTGTGGGTACACCTGTCGCCTAGTTCATTCTTTCGGTCAGAGTGTTCTCCGGGGAGATCCGTGGCACAGTAGAAGACTCATCGTCAACGTAGATCAATTCTGTTTGTTCTGCGAATGTGTCGAGCTCGGTACCTAGGCCTGTATGCGTTGAGGAATTTGATTTCGGGCCGAACCGTTGTAACGCCAATCACAGGAGACCAATTTCGGATGCCCCTTTCTATGGATTTGCATGTCAACAATGCATGATTCAGATGTAAATTTTTACAAGGGTAGAAATTTGGGCGAGTTGGTAATGGTGGTCCATGGTATATGAGTATAGCGCTAAACGGGACAAGGAACAAATAAAGACGCACACAACACAGGCGCTAACTTCCGACTGACAGAAACCTAGGCAACCAGGACGTGGTCCGTGAGGGCCCTCACGGAACACGTCCTGGTCTCCTAGGTTTCTGTCAGTGAGAAGTTAGCTTCTTGAATAAACAGCGCGAACAAAGACGAGCACAAAAGACAAGAAAGCGAACGACACGCCTGCGCCTGCGTTGTGTGCGTCTTTCTTTGTTCCTTGTCCCGTTTCGCGCTACACGCACATACCGTGGTAAGTTTTTGTCCCGGAGCTCTTCAACCAACAAGACGACTGACTCGCAGCTGCCATCAAGGTTGTGTTCCTTGCACTTGGCTTGACCGTCCCGTGGCATGGTCGAACGGTCAAAATACAGTTGTGAAGCCAGTCGGATTTCGATTGAGGTTAAGCGTGGCGCACAGCTGTTCTGGCGAAAGCATTCTTGTAGTTTGAAACAATCGCTCACGTTAATACGACGTGTACACGGACAGAACAAAAGGTGCAACAGAGGTGCAACAACCTCTGGGAAACAGCGGCTTCGCCTTCAGAGGGGTTCAGTCAGTCTTTCAAACTCGCATTGATGTATGACTAGGGGCACCAGCTGTGAAGAATTCAGTTTCAGTCTTTCAAGTTGTTTTCACTACTACAACTGCCATACGTGGCTGCGCTTCCATTCCACTTAACAGAGCGTATAAGGGAGACAGACAGAATCGCAGTGAAGAGAGTGGGGCTTAATGTGAACCTACACTAATTCATGTATACATTGCGCAGACCATACCATTGCTTTGCCGCGGACATCTGGCTAACTCATTACTGTCCCCACTGGTTACGTATGTTTTTGGACACAGGCCTCACCCTTTCATCTCCATTAGCCAGTTCATGTGTGAGTAAGGAATCGTGATATTTTTATTTCGAAGAAGGGTGCGTGCCATTGTTGAGGCAGCAGTCAGAGGCCTCATTTTCGGTGGTCACTTCCTTGGCACGTTTGACCAAGAAATGGTGGCCAATGAAAGGTTCGTAGTTCAGAGAGATGATCAACGCAGGAGGTAAGGGTAGTGGGAGGAATCGGAAGCACGACTTTAATATTTAGGAAGTGCCAGGAACATGCGGCAACACTTGGTCACTGCCTCCGAGGACAAACCGGCGCGTACTGAGAGGAACAGAGGTAATTGAAAAGTAGAGAGCGTTGCAGGCGTAAGCCTGAAGTTGTCTCAATAGCCGTCCTGACAACAAGAGAGAAAGTGGTTGGGCTGAGCTCATGCATGTGTATACACATATATGCACGCCATTGTTCCTAGATATACTAATGACGTCATTATTACGCGTTATCCACTGGTAATACTATCTCAAATCTCAGGGACAGTTTGTCACCCGCATTATAGCCGTTATTCTCCAAATATTCCGTGGAAATATCACTTAAATCAAATCTCTATGTCTTATCTGGAATCTTACTGTGTTCTTTACACGTCCTTATTGTGCTCCTCCCGTTTTCGAGCAGAAATGTCAAGTGCACTCCCTTGGTAGGGTGAACCACACTGCATCGTACTGCTTTCGGCGATGGCTTATCGCCTGGTGTCACTGCTTGCCGTCGCAGAAGAAAGCTGAACTTCAAAGCCAAGCCAGTCTGCGTGTCGTTGAGTCGTGCGTTGGCGCACACTTCGTACTCCCCAAGAGTCCCGAATTCTTTGATGTCCTCCTTGAAACCCTCTTCAATAGCTTGTTCCTTCGTGGAAGT
Source organism: Amblyomma americanum (assembly GCA_030143305.2). NCBI lineage: Eukaryota > Metazoa > Arthropoda > Arachnida > Ixodida > Ixodidae > Amblyomma > Amblyomma americanum. The sequence continues at coordinate 26,729 of JARKHS020028478.1, forward strand.
CCATCCGTCCGAGGTCCACTCTGAGGGGCGGGTCGTATGCTGTGCGTTTGCCGGCACACTGCTGAAAACTCTTCCATGATCCGGCTTGGCCTCCACGTTGACGCTCATTTCAGCCTGAGCAGCAGTTTCTCAGAACTTGCTGAAACACGTTGGCGGGGGCTTGGATTGTTAAGAAGAGAACAGAAGAGCGAGCTTCAGGTGTCTGTGGTTACTTCTGGTGTCTTGCATCGAATTGGTGACCTGTGGTCGATTGTAAGGCAATAAAGTTGTATTTGCGTCACGTCACAACAAATGAAAAAAAAAACATTGTGCTACCCACTGTGGAAGAACTATCCTAAATTATAATTCGAGAGGCGGCACTGAATGAGTCGCATTGGAAAAACCGGGCAATAAAATTGTTCTTTAAAACATTTAGACACAAAATTAGAGACAAGGGGATTATACCCTATCTTCCAAGAATAAAAAATGGGATTGTTTACATCTAGCAAGGTTTAATTTAACAAGTTCTTTATTTATTGCCAGGTTATAGTCTGTTCTCGGCGTTCCGTCTGTAGGTCTCAATTCTCCTAAAGTAAACAAATATCAAGAATTTTCACACTTGGTTTATATTTCATGACGCCCACATGCACGAACAATTTAATTCCACTGATAACTAACACGGCCCATTTAGGTGATTGATTATGCCTCTGGAACCGTGGCGATTTTCTCTACCTATGTATATGCGTCCCTACATTCCTGTGGGATGAAAGGCTCGATTGTAACATTACAAAAGTCAGGTGCCTACACTACCCTGATGTGTTATTTTCGCATAATAGCCAAGTGCAGCGAAAAACGTTAGAAACTGAGGTCGCCAGAAAGACCCAGTAAGCACTCGCTACACAAATCTGATGTGCGATGGCGACGACAGTTAGGTTAGACAGAAAGTGTTTTGGTGGGTACTATTAAAACAAAATACGAGAAAACCCACATCAGTGCATAGTCCGCAAATGAATAAATTATAACCATAAAACATTTTTAGTCCGTAGTTTGGACGCCGCAAATTACGGCACATTACAAACCTCAGTTGAGAAGAAATTATATAGAAAGTACATGCTGTTTAGTAGGTTGCAATTGCGATTAAGATCAGGCATTTTTGCGCCGGAGGTGCGAAAGTACCTTGGCTTTGTTGAAATTTTTACCTGGAGAGGCCTCTGATAGCCTCATCTTGAAAAAAAGTTTAGAGCTTCTACTTCGTAGGAGCAGATATAATAGCAATGGTTATTTTCTAAGCATTCAACATCTGGTTTAAATCTTTAGGATGTATATCGCAAGAAATTCTCTGGGAAGCTAATTACTTAATGTGTTTGCAAAAAGATAGCATTAGAATCAGATAGCATTAGTTCAGAATTGCGTTTAAGATCAGGTCTTTTCGTGCCGGAGGTGCGAAAGTACGTTGGCTTTGTTGAAATTTTTACCTGGGGAGGCTTCTGATAGCCTCACCTTGAAAAAAAAGAGGATTACAGTTTCTACTTCGTAAAGGAGCAGATATAATGGCAATGGTTTTTTTTCTAAGCATCCAACATCTGGTTTAAACCTTTAGGATGTTTATCGCAAGAAATTCTCTGGGAAGCTAATTACTTAATGTGTTTGCAATCAGATAGCATTAGAATCTGTGATACCTTTACCAGAAGTTGTAGTCGCCTTCGTGACAGAAGTGCTGCAACTTCCGGTTTGATGACGTTGCGACCATCCAGCCGATAGGTTCATCCACAGTGGTCATTTCGCTTCCCTATAGCCAATGCGAAGTGTCTGGTCTCGTGATGTCACTTATCTTCAGCTAATGAACCACTTTTTCACCGACGGCACGCTTTTTTGTCCCCACTGAGAAATTTAGTGTTATCGCAATTGAACTTGCGACCGTATTTGGTCCGCAGTATGTGATAAATGAAATAAATAAATAAACTTAACCTGGAATAAATTATTGACGATACGAAATAATCTTTATGCGCTGACGTAAATATAGTCTAGTCTTAATAACAATGCGAGCACGAAACGCGCAGACGGAGTTTGCTTCTGGAAAAGTGCACTTTATGGAATGAACCGATTTCGGCCTGTATCTCTGCGTAAATAACTCGTTGAGGATCTCGATTATGTGCACACACCAAGTCTCAAGGTCTGTCAAATAATGACCGAGGTAGGGCTTAGCTCTAAACTGTAAAGAGTGTAAGTACAGTCTTGGTCAAAGGTCTTCAGGCCACAGCGTTCAGCTGCAGCGAAATGAATCTTCGTAGACTGCTCCGAGTAAGGAATCATTAAAAATACAAGTCATGGAGGAAGCTTGTCTACCGGAAGAAGAAACATTCTGCTAGCAATTCAAGGCCATTCGGTCTTTAATAATGCCGTAGTAGTGGCTCTGTTATGCGGCTCAAGCAAAAAGCCCTTGGCCTTAAGACTTTTGACCAAGACTGTACTTTGGAGAAAAAAGCGTACGCATGCTTACCAGTCCGCAGGAAAAAGAAAACGACAGTTTTCAACTGAGCAGGCGCGAATGAAGAAACTGCGCGCATAAGAGGATGAAAGAGCTTAGACTAGGGCAGCCAGCTTGTAACAGATAATAAGCCTTTTTACCTTTCCTTGAGTGTCAGAAAATCAACTGGGCTCCAAAAAGTTCAGTTCCGTTTGCTTCCAGCTTAACTTTATGGGGGAAACGCGAGTGCGTGCAAAGTACGAATAAATCCGGCGTGTTCACTCGCCAGGTTAAGAAACACGGCTGTACTCTCTAGTATGGGACAGAAAATATGCCATACAAGAGAAGAGAATTGAGGGGCTCGGGGTGACATATATACGAAGGAAGTGAAAACTCACCCAAACCGAGTTGCAAAGGAACATGCTTCACTTGTCTAAATAATTTGTGAGCTTAATCAGCGGGCTATTACTAGCGTAATTATTTTATTGCAAACTATAATTGATTATAAAGCAGAAGTAAACGCAATAACATGTCGCCGGTGAGATCCGAAACCAAGACCTCCGAATTTCGCGTCCGGTGCTCTGCCAAGTGCGCTGCGGTCATGTTTCTCCAATCCCCTTCTTTCCAGGCGATTACGATGTCGGAAGCTGGATTCCACAGGTCGCATGTTGTTGTTTTTTCTTCTGCTTTGTGATCAGTTAGTTTTCAGTGCTAAAATGATTACGCTATTAATATCTCATTCATTTTTTTGACAAAATATAACAAAAGAAACACATTCCTCTCTGCTACTTCCTTCATAAGAAAATATGTAAGCCACTTCTTAATATGTTCACGAAGATTTTCAGTTTCGGAGATTGGTCGTAAACTAAAAACAGGTGTTTCCGCTTTAGCCAACCCTCTGCGATTACATCACAAGAATACCTGTTGAATAAATTCTTAGGAAAACGTTTAATGCCTGCAAAGCTCTCCTTTCATGTTGATAATGAAATCTGACCTCATCTACGACTGCCACATTATTATGTATGACCTACGAAAAAGTACCTCTTGAAATATTCTCACCTTTCTGCGTTCACCACGTCGTGTTGCAGATGACTTCTTTCGAATAAAATGCCTATAGTTTCATATTGTGTGAGGCACAACAGAGTACGGGTGTAGCGGCGTCGAATTGTTGGAACGTGAGGAAATTCTCCTTTCTGTTCATAAACGCCATCTAGTGGACTCCAGTTATGAGCTTTCAATGTGTCGCCCAGGCTACAATCGCAAAAATGAGAGCTCTGCCCTTCTGCCCATTGTTTGATAGATATCTTGCATTGTGTAACTGCGAGAATAAATAATATGACTCACTTCGTTATCATTAAGATTGCCGACACCGAAACTTTGCGGCTGCTTCCTGCGAAATTTGATGGTGCCACATGAGGTACACTCACATAAAAAGGACTTTCCAGAAAAATGATTGCAGGAAATATAATGCCAATGTAGAGCCTCCAGTCACAAGTGCTTCAAGCGATGTATGCAGATACAAAATCCAGGGGTGTAGTGTTTGTGATACATGAATTTTAAAACAAACACTATGCAAGGGAAAGGACTGGTACATTGCAGGTAGTGTTTTTTTAAAAACTCTTTCATTTCTTGGCAAAAAATGTACAAAAAGTTCCAAGCATAACAAGATAATCGGTGGTGGTAACAACAAAATGGCACGTGAAAAGTTACAGGCCTTCCACATAAAAGATATGGCTCATAAAATTGCGTCAGCGAGGCATCGCTTCACTTGCACAGGAAGAAACAGAAGTTTCTAGGTTTGATAAGGTAGTGAGAGCTTGGCGCGCATGCGCGTTGTTGTGGAGGAAGGAGGGAGGCATTGTTTAGTTTGTTTCGTAACAGAGTTGAAAATCGAACTCTCGTCCTGTCCCTTGCGTGGTTTTTGTTTTTGAAAATCAATCTATAAATATTGTGGACGTCTGCAGAAAGTACGTTCATTTTTACGCTTGCATTTATGATTTACTTTTATGCATAGTGATTTCTAATTTTTAAATTATTTGCAGTGATTAGTACTTTCCTAATGCTAGATACGAGCTATCTTATTTTTGGAGCTGATACAACACGTTCCTAACGTAGGGTTGCTCTTATTGCAGTGTAAAGCAAGAATCTCTACTCTATTGTTTGTTCAGTTTCCATTTAACCGGGGTCAAGTAGCCATCAAGTTTTGCCGAAGTTCACATTCTGCACCATCTTAAGTACGACACACCAGGAGAAGAACACAGGACAACGCTGTCTTGTGTTCTTATTCTACTTGTGTCTCGTACTTTCGCTGGTGAAGTTATGTCTGCAATACACCAACTTGCTCAGATGGTTACCTTGTTTAACAATCTGTGTGATGCCCCAAGGAATCCATGATCCTGAATGATGATCTATTAAACACGAGCAGTCGACGTTTCAATTTAGCCAGGGCAGTATTCATTTCTCCTCGGGTTTGAGCAATTATACTTCCACTGTAAACGTAATTTATGCGCAAAACCTTTTGAAGTGAATGATCTTAGCTCTCAATAGCTCGTAGGAATCAGAAGCTATCAATGAACTGTTGTCCCGGGCCCTTACGACACAGAAGGCACCGTTCGCTGCATCATTTACCTCTCTGGTGCATAACCTCTTTTTGCTTTTTTTTCAACTTCTTGTGCTTCCACCTGCCTTATTTTTCTGATTGGTTAGGTGTGACATGGTATCTTTTTGAGTGCAACTAAAAAAAGTGTGTGCAAGCTCCGATAGCTATGTGTTCTTTGTTTTATAGGCATGTTTGGTAAGCCCTGTTCATATTTGTATCCATTATAAACCAACTATCTCTCCAAAATGTGCACAGCTAATCAAACGATGTGATGCGATTTGCGTTCACAGTGATGGTTGTAGACTTCCCTTCTGCAGAGATCGTCTTCTCATAACATTTTTATGTCTCATCTTCCCTTTTCGAAAAATCCAGCATTGCATTGGCTTCTCAGAAGTGGAGGCGTCGGGTAAGTGGGAATGAATGGACGGGTAATGGGCAGGGCCCTCTGAATATTAGAGGTGGGTGGGTGGTGATGGGTGAGGTTCTGTAGGTTGAAAACGGGTGGAGGGCAGAGAGGATGTGTAGTAGGTGGAGCCATTTTGGATGGTGATGGTTAAATAAGCACCTGGAAGGCGTTTTGGGTTCTTTTAATACGGGAGGAGAGCTCTGGATGGAGGATATTGGCAGAAGACAAAGGTGCATATGGTGTGTGCGATGCCTCCTTAAGGGTGGCACCGAGATCACACAACACTAGACGGAGAGTATTTGTGAACGTAAGGCTAGTATTGCCTTACTACTGCCGAAATAAAGAAAATGTCGCTTAGGCACCTTTATTTTTGTTGGTTGGGAAGATACAAAATTTCGCTTTAAGTATGTGTTCAAACTCGAAGTCGTAAAACGTGTCTTATAGGAGGATAACATCCTTCTGTGAACAGGCAGAGCTGCATGAACCCGACTATCAAAGAAGCTGCTGTAGACGCGGTGACCAGCCAGGCGAAAAAAAATCCCAAAGCTTCATCAATGAGCACCCCGCATGCTGACGTTGCTCGAGAAAGCCCGTTTCGAACAATGCGTTATCACTAGATGCCGCGGGCGGAATACGGATCAAGTAGCTCAAGCGTTCCAGCGTTAGGCTTCGCCCTATATACGTCAATGTTGTAAGGAACGATACTTCTGCGGTAATAATGGTTCCCTCTCAAACTGGCACTGGTGTGAGCCACGCTTGTACTCCATTTATGTGAGTGGTTGTGATCCGCGTTTCGGTGTTGACAGCTGTTAGATCAAGCTCCAGGCAGCGAAGACTGACGGGCTGGTGCTGGAGAAACTGAGAGTTCTAGTAGTGGTGTCACCCAAGTTAATGCCAACAGGATTATACACGTCTCTTTAGTAACTCAAGACAGCCTCCCATACAGCGCTACGCCATAAAGCTGACAGGCGGTTAGGCGGGTGCTTGCAGTGGCTCTTGCGGAAGTTCCTTAGCAATGCACTACGTTTGAACGCTTGAACGGAGAAGCCGTTAAGAATCAAGGATGCTTAGAAAGAGCTTAACCATATGCCAACGCCACTTTATTGAGCTCTGAATCTGGCCAGGCCGTCATGGCAGCGGCCGCCAGAAAGATTCTGTTCTAGAATTTACCGGCTGTAGCGTGGTGACCAACGTAGCGCTTTCAGGTCGTGTTGTGTAGGCAATGTCGATATTGCGGAACCGGCACAACATTGCGCTGTCTCAAGTTCATGCTATGACTAACAAGTTTCTTCCAACGAACGGGCGCCGCATTGTGGTGGAACTGCTTTCGAAGCATGTGCCTTTGCTCGACTATTTCGAGGTCAATCCAGCACCCGTTCACCGTTCTCGTATTCATCATGTAGTCGGTACTGGATGTGCTCCTCCGATACAATAGAAGCTTTACCGCGTGTCACGGACAGAATGTAAGGTAATAGACAAGCAAGTTCGGGGCATGCTAAAGTACGGTGTTATCCAGGAATCTTCAAGCCCTTGTGCGGCTCCAGTCTTCCTTGTGCAGAAGAAGTATTATGCATGGAAATTAATCGCAGAATATTGTCACCTAAATGTCGTCAGAAAAATGAAGTTTATCCGCTTCCCCGCCCAGACGATGCAATCGACTGGCTTCACTCAGCCTCACATTTTTCCGCGATTGGTTCGAGGTCGGGTTACTGCCAAATACCAATGCACCCGAATGACAAAGAAAAGACAGCATTCGCAATCCTCGATGGACTCTAAGAATTTAACGTTATGCCCTTTGGACTCGCAATGCCTAGGGCACGTTTGCGAGGTTCATGGACATAATTTTGTTGTGGTTTGAAGTGGCGGATTTGTTCGTGTTATTCGGACGATATTGTCATCACTGGGAGGACATTTAGCGAGCACAACAGCCGCCTCGGCGTCGCCCTGGACTGCACTGAAAAAGCGGGCCTGGTACTTAACTCTAAGCAGTGTCACTTTGGCGAACGCCAAAAAATCGTCCTCGGTCACTTGGTTGACAAGGTCGGTATCCCGCCAGATCCTGAGAAGTGTGAAGCTGTTCCCCACTTCACACCGCCTAATGACACTCCAAACAGTGCTGAGAGGCTGTGAGCACTTACCGTTAAAGGGCAGACTCAAAAGCGTTCAAGTACTGGACATTTTCGAGATCAAGGTGAGCAGCGTTCGGTAACTTCCCCACCATCGCCGCTGCACGCACTTTTTCTGCGCCCTGTGGCCGGAAACATGAGCTTTGTTAAATAAAAAAAAACTGCAGGCAGCGAGGGACAGCACACGAAGGAGACACGACACAGCCTCGTGTCGTGTGTCCTTGCTGTGTGCTGTCCATCGTTGCCTGGTGATTTACGTGCAATATGAATTAACTAGCCCAGATCTAGATTATGAGTTTTGTTATATGATATTCTTTGTGTGTGTCAGTTCATGCAACTAATTTTGGCGCGGCTAGCAGAGACAGTCAACTGAGTGGCAAAAGAATTGCCTTAGTATATTGGTGTGTCACGGGAAGTTTGAAGCAATTTTTAAAAATTGGGTTTTTGATGTAAATGGAAGCTACTTGAGGCATAGTAATACCAATGTTTACCGATGTCAAAAAAGGCGATCATTTTAACGAGTAAAGTGATTAACTACATTCTAATAGTGATCTTTTTAATTGTTACTGATAAGCACATGATTGTAATTACAGACTTGTAGCGGACCGGTAATAATAGCCAAACCATTTTTAGAATTTCGACATTGCGATTACCATTGCCGCTGCGGCTCGACCAAATTTGGCTATTTAGACTTGTTACGTGCACTCGAGGGGGGTTGTTTGCTTAAATGCTTTTCGAAGTCGCCTGCATGTCGGCACGATGTAGGCATATTTTTTTCGAGCCACAACGTCGAGTCTATTCATGTCTTCGAAATTATAAAAACTGACATGGCTATTACTGAACGGCCGGCTTAAATTTTCTAATGACAATCAGGTGCCTATCAATAAAGGTTAAAAGGTTAACTACTTGAATTTAGGTAATCACAACAAGAGTTATCATAATTCGTGTGCTTTGGCGTCGGCCAACACTGGTATTACTATGGCGTAAAAAGCTTCTCTTTACCTCTAAAATCCCATTTTAAAAAATTAGTGGCCACCTTCCCTGAACCATATGGTAGATAGACACGCTCTGTTTACGGATGTTGCACCTTGGATTTGACGGATCCAGCCATGCATGTGCCGGCTCGTCACACTGTTCTTCGGATATTAACGGCAACTCTCCGCGTTCAATTTTTTTCAGGCGGAAACGCACATGAAGAACGGCAACTAATTTTTTGGCAAAGGTGCGCTTTGATTGCATTTGGAAACCCAACTGTTTGACACTAAACAACGCAAAAATGAAAAACTATATTTTCAACTCATAGATCTGCTTTTGTTCACACGTAAATGTTCTCTAAATAAATCTTGTGCACTTGGGAATAATTCGATGGCCTTTGTTTAAACGTACTTTTAGTGGCAATAAAAAAGTCTGAGCTATTGAACGACCTAATTCGACTCCGTAGTTGCCGTCTGGTATTCGTGATCACTAGAGACTAGCGAACCACACGCACATTATTGGAAACAAATGGACGGTATCTGTGTGACACAAGCCATCCTTTGAATCGAAGCGATCGTCTATCAAATCAAAGAAACGTGTAGGTGTTTTTTGTGCGCTCTACACGGCGCTTGTGCATTGGTGTGTTTTCTGCTGTGGCGGAAATGCGGTTCTTCCTTTCTTTCTATTCCTTTTCTTTTCTTTCTTTCATTCTTTCTGACTTTCTTCCTTTCTTTCTTTCTTTTTTATTTCTGTCTTCCTTAATTTCTTCCTTTCTTTCTTTCTTTCTTGCTTTCTTTCTTTCTTTCTTTCTTTCTTTTTTCTTTCTTTCTTTCTTTCTTTCTTGCTTTCTTTCTTTCTTTCTTTCTTCTATCATTGGGTTCTAACTCAGGCGCATTGTAACACCCTCTTCCTAATTCCTTTACACACAGGTATCGAATAATCATATACCACTCTGATGAATACTGGTTTCAGTCCAAAAGTCTTAAACCCTTATTAAGTGTTTAACCTATGGGGGTCTACTTTTCTTAATGCGAGTATATAAATTCGAGTACATACAGTGCATGTAGGTATTTAACTTCTGCTTCATAGGGCCTTCCTCTCAACTCAGCTACATATAGTGAAATAGACTGAAAACTGGCTTAAAAAGAAAATACATTTCTTGCATTTCAGATGGAGACAGGGGACGCCTGCTTTTGCGATCGTGTCAGCAGATAAACCCAGGCAAAATATTCATTTCCTTTGCCTTTTATATAACTTCTTTTATTAAAACTCATCCTCTGAAAACTGCCTTCGATATCTTTTTTGTGTACGACAGCTCGGATTCTGTGGGTCGAAACTCAGCTATCGTTGATGGTTCTTACCATTTACTGACTCAAAAAGGACGAAGAAAAGGCAGCGCCGGCCGTTCGCACAAGCATGGAGGGCTGCATGAAAGCGCCCGTTTCAGATATCCCTTAAAAAATGCCAGCTGATAGAATCAATTAAGCTTATGTCTTTTGAGGGTGTAACGTCCCAAAGCTATTCAGGCTATGAGCTACGCCGTGGTGAAGGGCTCCGGAAATTTCGACCACATGGGGTTCTTTAACGTGCACTGACATCGCAAAATGAATATAGTTTCCTCGAGCAGCGTACTTTCGTTTGCGTCCTCAGTCACTCCTGCGAGAATTGGTTGCGTGCGGATACCAAATTGCTTTGACCAGGGGTTAAGAATTATTTTAGGCTGGTATAGACATGGGTTGCATTTTTATCATCAGTCCACCCTGGTCTAATACGCTTTTAGAACTGAAAAGGAAACGCATTCAGATTTTATACAATGAAACATGGCATAAGGACTAAAGAATTTCCAGATGGAAGAAAGTGCAGGCTAGATAAGAAGAGAAGGGTATTGTTAAAAAGCTTTGAAGCAAAGCATTTTCTACTTTGGTCTGCATACTTTTCGCAATGCAGGCGAAGCTTAATGTTCAAGGGGAAGGTTTTTCGAATAGCTGTCGTGCGTTCACTATCGTCTGACAGTGATTAGTTGCCTCGCGTACTGTCACCTTAGATAAGAAGAGAAGGTTATTTTTAACATGTTTTGGACCAAAGCATTTTCTACTTTGCTCTGCATACTTTTCGCAATGCAGGCGAAGCATGAAATTTTAAGCGGGAGGTTTTTCGAATAGCTGTCGTGCGCTCACTATCGTCCTGACAGTGATTAGTTGCCTCTCATACTGTCACCTTAGATAAGATATAGAAGGTTATTTTTGCCAAGCTTTGAAGCAAAGCATTTTCTACTTTGGTCTGTATACTTTTCGCAATGCAGGGGAAGCTTAAAGTTCAAGCGGGAGGTTTTTAGAATAGCTGTCGTGCGTTCGCTATCGTCTGACACTCATTAGTTGCCTCGCGTGCTGTCACCATAGATAAGAATAGAAGGTTATTGTTAACAAGCTTTGAAGCAATGCATTTTCTACCTTGGTCTGCATAGTTTTCGCAATGCAGGGGAAGCTTAAAGTTCAAGCGGGAGGTTTTTCGGATAGCTTTCGCGCGTTCACTATCCTCCGACAGTCATTAATTGCCTCGCGCATTGTCACCTCGCAGCGAAAGAACCATGTCACAGGGTGCATATGCATCGCAGCTGCTGAAGTTTGGAGCATAGAGTTATCGGCTGAGAATATATTGGCAGCGAGCACCCTTCAAGGAAAGACGTCGCTAGCGGCAGCGCTTCTAACGTTAGGTAGTGTTTTAATGGCATCTCATTAAAAGCCCCATTGGAGATAAAAGTGTCCGACATCGGGTCGTCATAAAGTTCACTGATTGTTAGAGAGCATGTGACGTCATCGGACCGCATGAAAATTCAAAAGGCTATAAATGGCAGGAAAATTAAAAATTAGGAGAAGCGTGGTGCTACGCCCTTCATCGGATCTTGTTTACAAATCTACAATAAGAAACAATGATATGGCCAAGTTGCCTCTTACAACTTGATGAAGCGTTTCTTGCCCGCGTTCATGATACCACTCGGATACATTTGAAGTTTCTTCTAAAAACCAGTTAGTTAGCCGATGCGTCTGCGAAAAAGCGAAAAAAGTGAAAAAAGACAAGTAATTAATAATGTGATACCGTCTTATTATCAAACAGTATTTAAGTGCCTACATATTTCTCCAGAAAGAAGAGTTTGCTACCTTTGAGGCGCTTACCTTTCAATACAAATAACGCAAGATGCGGAGCGCCGCAAATCATGCATTCCTGCGCACGCACATAGCTTGACTGACCCAGCATTCCAGCTGTGTTGTCTTCTTTTCGCAGACCATGGATTATCGTCAGATTCGTGGTTCTCTCTTCTTTCGCAGAAAGAAAACGTACAAAAGTATTTATAAGCATGTTCTCAGTGTACACTACACGTCACGAATTACAATCGTACACTTCATAATGCAATATCTGCAGTAATATTCCAGCCAGTGCACCTTATAGATATTTCTTTACTGATAGAGGAGGGTGTTGCAGTCCTTTATCAGCTTCAACTACAAGCGCGTTTCCATCGCACACTGCGTATTATATATATATATATATATATATATATATATATATATATATATATATATATATATATATATATATATATACATATATGTGTGTGTGTGTGTGTGTGTGTATGTGTGTGTGTCCAACATCAATTCCCCCCCCACACACACACACACACGCGCGCGCGCGCGCGCACGCACACACACACACACACACACACACACACACACACACACACACACACACACACACACACACACACACACACACACACACACACACACACACACACACACACACACACACACACACACACACACACACACACACACACACACACACACACGCACGCACGCACGCACGCACGCACGACACACACACACACACACACACACACACACACACACACACACACACACACACACACACACACACACACACACACACACACACACACACACACACACACACACACACACACACACACACACACACACACACACACACACACACACACACACACACACGTCATTCATGCTAAATGGCGCGTAAAACGGCTTCGTAGCGCTAACAAGATCAGCCCAAAATTATCCACCACTTTAAAGTTAAAGTCTGCGATAACTAAAGGATTCGAAACAATACTACTACACTGTCACTTTACCTAGCTTCTTGAAGAACAGTCCACAAAATTCTGGAAACATCTGTGCACTACCCAGCGAACGACAACCAAACTAACCAAAGACGAGAAAAGAACAATGGCTAATCAATACAACAAATTCTTCCAGTAAGTCTTCACAAAAGACAATGGTTCTCTTCCCCCTCTCCCGCCAACCCGTGCCTCGGTGCTTGATCCCTTAACAATAACCGACGCCGGAATTCACAATCTGCTCCTCAACATTGACCCTAAAAAAGCATACTGCATTGTCAGTATAAAATGGATACCACCCAGTACATTTCATATTCGCAAGCTAGAAAAACACGGTATCAACACGAGCATACGCTAACTGAGTATTCTTTCTCTAACGACACATTCAGGTACTCATTTTTTCCTCGCGTGATCAGAGAATGGAATGAACTTAGCTCATCATTAACAACAACAAATTCATTATCCGGGTTTGTTTCACAGTTGAAGTTAATCACAAATGATTATTAAGATCTTTTATTGTTTGTTCGCGATTCTATTTTAGGTAGCACTCGCAATAAGTAGAATTGAAATGCAGTTGCTTCTTTAAACTTTCTCGTTTTTGCTTATGATTATGACGTGCACAGTTGTCATTATATACTACGTTGTTTTCTATTGTATTCTTCTATTAGCTTGTCGCTTGTATTTGGATGAATTATGTTGTTTCCTCGTGATTTGTGTCACTCACACGTATACTTGTACGCGTACAATAAATCATTTTTTATGCCCTTCTGCTAGGCTCTCGACTGAGAGCGGCAGTATTGTAAAAATAAAATAAACGTGGGGAATCTGCATGTGTTGTACATTTAGTCATTCGCATGATGTTGCCTAATTTTTAGTCAGGCCTCTATTACCCTGGCATTCGTTTCAGTATACTAAAACATATGTTCTATTATATCAAGGAAAGTTCAAGATCTACCATTTTAGCTGTAAGTTTCAACTCAATATTGAAGGTTTGCACTTACACACTAAACCAATTATCACCCTTAAAGGTGTAAATCAGGTGTCCTTAGACGAACAACCATTTCCAAATGTTGGGTACTAAAAAAGGTTGCAGAGATCAGCACCCTTAATGAAGGGTGCACTTAATTATAATTTAGAGAATGTAATGATTGCACCCTCTTTAAAAGGTACTATTTTTCCGTAAGACCTCCACGAAAACATGTTTGGAAGGGTGCTCCACATTGATTCGCCCAAGAAGCAAAAGCCTTGGATTGATGCGTGCCCTCTAAACTTTCTTGCTGTGCACCCTTCTTGAAGGGTGCTGCTCTTTGCACCCTTTTTAGCACCCAAAACGGTGCTCATCTTGGGACAGCTGATTTGCAACCTTATGGGTGAGAAATTGTTTAGTGTGTGCAAATTTCACGCATTCGACCTCTTTAAGCTCTTTCATTTCTAAAACCTATGCCCTTGCCTTTTAAACTGATTACCAGAAACTAAAATGAACAAGGGGCCAGGCGCACCCTGTGTCAGGTATACAACTTTGCGACCAGCTGAATTGTCTTCGTCTGAGAAATGCGTTCATTACTGGCAGGAATAAAATAGGCCCTTCGCTGCACGGAGCAAGACCAATGAGACGGTTTAGTATGTGGAGTAGGGAGGGCGTAAATGGGAACTCGAGAATAATGTCGAAGCAAGGGAGGCTGCGACTGGCTAGTGGGAAGCCAGAAATCGGGTTGACCTGAAAAATATGAGTGAAACATTTCTACACATGCGAACCGCACACGAGACAGGTAAAAAAGAAAATCGAGGCGGCACTTAAACTCCGCCTTAAGGGTATGACCTATAGCCTAGTGTGTTAATTCTCATATATGCAGGGAAGAATACGAGGAAGTGGCTCTAGACCAGAAGGGCGTCCCTTCGCCTCTTCAGTTTTTCTTCTCTAATTTACGAGACTGTAATGAAACCATGATTTCTTTTTTGGTGACGGTGATGGAAGTGCGCGCTGTTGAACTTCAGTCCGCTCGGTCGGCCACTGCCGCCTAGAGGAAACGTCTTGGCCTCCTGAATGACGCAAGCCGCCAGGCCATCGTAGTGTAATCAGCCACCAGTGATGACTCTCCGGCTGACGACGGCTTCATCAGAGTAATAAGCAAGAAGACCAAACAAAGACTGCGCAATGGAGAGGACTCGTCGTCCCCGAGTAGGTCCACGATCCCTACGGAGCGAGGATCATCGGCACATACTGTCCTATTTGTGCCTGAGACTCCCACCGAGAATGTCAACCACATCAATAGGCAAGCAACGTCTGGGTTCCTGGAGCCTCGCGTCCCTGAGCAATTAAAGATGTCAGGGTGAATCATTTTAAGAATGTCCTCGCCATTAATGTCATCGACCGGAACGCGTTTGAGAGTTTGAGCAACATCAGAAAGCTCGGCGGCATCAGCGTTGGTTCCCATGTCCTTCTAGGCAGTGGCACTACAACAGGCGTCATTTACGACTTCGACGCAGCCATCCGCGACTCTGATCTGCCCATTTGGATTCAACCAGCTACCGACGGTGTAGCCATACTGCAAGCTCAGCGTCTTGGCAGGACAATGTGCATCAAGTTGACGTTCCAAGGCGACTGCATACCAACGTACGGGAAGGGTGGGCAGTTTCGGCATGCAGTTAGGCCTTTCATCCCGAAGCCTCCCCTGTGCTGGAAATGCATGAAGATAGGACATGTGAGTAGTGTGTGCAATTTCCCCATCGTGTGCAGACGGTGTACTCAGCCACAAAGCGCCGATTCTTGCCGAGAACAGTCCTTACGTGTGCCAATTGCCGCGGCCCTCATGACGCTGCCTCAAAAGATTGTCCTCGCCTGAAAAGAGATAAGGCGATACTCAAACAAAATACAAGAGACAATTCCACACACTAAGAAGCTGCCCCTAAGGTGCGACGACGTCGTCGCCCGTGTCACATACTTTCTAAAAGTGCAGCGAGAATAGGAAAGGATCGTCCAAGAATTTCGGCAACTTGTCCTCCCTCTCCGCATACTACTTTAAAGATTGGGAGCAATATGACTGGCGAAGCACCGGCGGTTGTCGAAGATGGGCCTTGGCAATCCCTGCCTCAGCTACACACACCCGCAGTGACCAAGCAGGTATTGTGTACTCAGATTCCCGAGCCCATTGCTAATCAAGCACAAGTCAACTCCGGTCAAAGACCGGGACCGGGAAGTGACTTGGCCATCGCTCCCGTAGCACTGCACACCCTCAATGATAGAAGTCACCACGCACCCAGTGTGTTGAGGCTACTGCTGGTCGGGTAGTAGGTCAGAAACCGGACCAGATCAGAGACGAGCAAGGGATTGCCATGCGGAAGCCAGTCGTGAATGCCATGCGTGCGCTGCTTTCCAGCATGCGGATGACAGCAGCACAGAATGCACTGCAGATGCTGGATTTTTTTAATAAAGTGCATGCAGCTGTGCAATAGCTGGCACAAAACATCCTCCAGCCTCATCCTTCCGAGAAGAAATACGATGCTTACGTTGCCAACAACATTATCCGTCGCAGCGGAAAGCAGCCTTTCTTGACACTGAAACGTCTGCGCTGCCTTGTGATGGAGGACCCTCGAACTGTTCTACTCAGGTCGCAGCAGTCGTCAGCCCTCAAGCAGTGAAGGCTACAGCTGCGGCGGCTCGTGACTTACAGTGCTTGTGTCAGTGCCTGTCGTACTTGCTACGGACCGCATTTCTCTACTTCTTATTCTTTTTCCCCCTTCACCCCTTTCCCCCAGTGCAGGGTAGCCTACCGGAATATTTTACTGGTCAACCTCCCTGCCTTTCCTCTGCCACTTCTCTCTCTCTCTCTCTCTCTCGTACATGCAGAAGGACATTCTATTCTTGCAATTCAAAGATCACTGGCAGTACTCATACCACTCCTCAAGGAGTGGTGCAGTGTTTAAGCGTTGCACCACTGCCTTGCAATGGCTGGTGCACTGAGCGGTGGGCCCTTTGCGATACAGGTCGCTCTTTCACAGCGAAAATTCATTCATTTAACTGTCACCTTCCACGCTGGGCGTTTTATTTACTGTGCGGTGGGTAGGTTGATGTGGCGCCGCATGACCTATGTGGGCCACCTGCCTTCTAGGTTGCCCTCCGGGGACCACATGCCAGATTCATGCTCGTGATTTCTGTCTTACAACGCCGACACCGCCCATTTTTGTGAACGGAGCCTTTGACGCTTTCGCGTTAAAATGGCAAGAGACACACAAGAGTTGAGCGAAAGAAAAGCACAGAAAGTGGTGGGATAAACAAAGCGATGCCTTTGTTTTGCACCGTGAATGATGGAGGTTTCCGTATGAAAGCTGAAATGTCTAAGCATTTCTGCAAGCCTTTGTTGGCGTTCATCTTGTTCTTTTTACCGGAATTGATTATGCAACGAGCTCATATGCCACGACTACTTAGATTTCATGAAGCTACCGTGGGCATTCTACTAGGCCTCCAATAGTAACGCGGCTTTAGCACGGAAGCCTTAACGTGTTAATTTTCTTAGCGACCAATGGGTGGCATTTGTTTCTCTTTTACTTTCAATTTGTTTCAATAGTTAACAAGGCTTCCCAATGGCCGCTGAAATGTCTTAATCTTAATTAGCAACAACTCCTTTGGCGGCGATTTTTTTTTAAATTTTAGATCAATTTACTACCCGACCCGACGAGATGTCATCAAAGCTTAGGTTTTATAAAGCTACTGTAAGACTCGCCTTCGGCTTTGGAATCTTCAGAGGCCGGCACTTAACGAAGAAGACGACAAGAAGCGCCTATCGCTCCGAAGCTCGAGCACCGAACGCTCCGTCCCTCGGCCTCAGGGCATAAAAACTACGAAATGAGAAATGAGTAAGATGCTTAAATAAAGGAAAAATGGGTGGCTGATTTGATGAAATCATGAAGTGAACGATGATATGAGACCTTTGTCCAGGCAATATAGCAATCTTGATACAGGGTCCATATCATCGTTCACTTCTTGATTTCATGAAATCATCCTACCTTGTTCGCGACGCTGTGCTTTGGAAGACGTTTCTTATTACAAGTGGTGGAGGTGCCAACGGTCCCCTCGCCCTGGAGCTTCGCACCCGCGCATTGCTTACCGCCTCTGCAATGCCTGAGACCTTCACCCAAACCGCTTCACCGCTTTCGTTGGCTGTCTTCTGTTCCGGCGCCGCACGGCAGCGTGACCCGGCCATCTTCAGCGGCACAGATTACACGGATGTGGAGGATTGGTTGGCCTCCTATGGACGCGTAAGAGCATACAATAGGTGGGACGATACCGTCAAGCTCACCACGTTATCTTTTATTTGAGCGACGTAGCCAATCTCTGGTTTCGAAACCACGAGGCTGACATCTCAAGCTGGGCAGCTCTAAAAACCAGCCTGATAGAAGTATTTGGCCGCCCCGCAGTGCGTAAGCTTCGCGCCGAGCAACGCTTGTGAAGTCGGGCCGAGCAAACCGGTGAAAACTTCACCAGTTATATAGAAGATGTCGTCGACCTCTGCAAGCGTGTCAACCCTGCCATGAGCGAGGCCAAGATCAGGCATATTATGAAAGGCATTGAGGACGATGCCTTCCAGATGCTCGTCGCCAAAGGTACTCAGACTGTCTCCGGTGTCATCGGCTACTGCCAAAGCTTCGATGAGTTGTGCAAACAGCGCCTTTCTACCCGGCGTGCAGGCTTTCAAGAGGCCACACTTTTCAGCTGGGCTCTCCGTGGAAACGGTACTGTGGACCAACCGTCGCTCCTCCAGCGAATCCAGCAGTTTGTACGCGAGGAAGTCGCACGCCAGCTATCTTTGTCTACCTGCCCGCCTACGCCTGCGCCGTCGCTCACTCCCGACCTACAGCGTGTTATCGAGGAGCAGGCCGCTGAAGTCCTGCCACCTCCTCCCCAGCCACCTCTGATCGTGGCTCCTCTGACGTACGCTGATGCCGTGGTGCGGTCGCGGCCCTCACGTGCTGCCCCTATCTACAGGGCACCTACCCGGCAGTTAGAACACCAGCGACCAGCAACCCCACCTTACCGTCATTTTCCCCGCCCCTGATCACAGCCGCAGCCACTCAACCCCTGGCGCACACGACAACCGCCCTATTTGCTACGCCTGTGGCGTTGCTGGCCACGTGGCTCGTTTGTGTCGCAGTCGTGACCACACCGTCCCTACGATTATAGGCGTGAGCCGACGTACGACCTTCCGCCGTCATCCTCGCCTGCATCACACGAGGCGCCTACGGATTCTTCTTCTAACAGTTACCATCCCCGCTCCAACCGCTCGCCGTCTCCTGCCCGCCGTTCCCGTTCTTCGATGCTCCACCGCCAACCCGCCGTCCACGCGGAAAACTAGCGGCCGCAGTTCCGGAGGCAAGAACTGCGTCGCCAGCGACTCACTGAAGACCTGTTTCTGTTCCTGCCGATATTATTACCGTGTTCGTTGAGCGAGTCGCCGTTTAAGCACTTGTTGACACTGGCGCAGCCGTTTCCGTTCTCAGTCATACCCTCGGTCGCTGACAAAAAAGTGACGACGCACCTTGCTCTCGTTTGTCTCCGCACGGCCATGCTCAGGATATTCGACCGTAAGCCGGCTGCACCATCCGCCTGCTCATCGGGAACGTTACCTACACAATCGAGTTCAACATCCTCGCCCTCTGCTCTCACGACGTTATCCTTAGTTGGGACTTCCTCTCCTCTCATCCCGCCGTTATTGACTGCGTCCGTGCTCAGCTTGACTTGTCGCCCTACAGTGACGCCCCCTTGGACGTAACCGGTTCTGCTGCCGCTACTGTGGTCGTCTCAGAGGACACAGACGTTCCGCCTTTCTCTTCAGTGCTGGTGCCTCTTCCTTGTGCTGCTCTCTCAGATGCAACTGTCACTTATACTCCCTCTTTACAATGCGGTGACCAGAAGTCTATTTTGCTGCCTCATGCCGTGCTGACAATTGTTCACGGATCCAGCGCTATTTACGTGGCCAACCCGTTCTCCTGCCCTACCACTTTACTCGGTGGCCAATCGCTTGGATACGCCGCCTTTCTGGATCCCTGCTCAGCATATTCCCTCGTCGATAGCACGGCCGGCCTTCATGTCAGCGCCATTACACCTGTCCGCATCACGAATCAGTCGCCTGTCGATATTTTTCACCGTTCCGTCGACGCCGCCCTGCCGTCTACCCAACGAGACCATATTGTCGCCGTTCTGCAGGGTTTTCAAGCTTCGTTTGACTACCAGCAGCCTTCATTGGCCCGCACCACCACCGTTACCCACTGTATTGAAACTGGAACCCATACCCCTCTGCGCCAACGTCCGTACCGCGTGTCAGCCGCTGAGCGCAGCATTATTGACGCCCAGGTGACCGACATGCTCAAGCGTCACGTGATACAGCCTTTGCACAGCCCGTGGGCATCGCCAGTGGCCCTGGTCAAGAACAAAGACGGTTACATCCGGTTCTGCATGGACTACCATCGTCTGAACAAGGTTACACGCAAGGACATTCACCCTCTCCCCCGTATCGACGACGCCCTCGACTTCCTGCCGGGCGCTGAGTACTTTTCTTCATTGGACTTGCGCTCTGGTTAATGACAGGTGCCGTTGGCAGAGGCCGATCGCCTAAAAACTGCATTCGTCATACCCGACGGGCTCAATGAACTTAATGTCATGCCCTTTGGCCTCCGAAATGCACCTTGCCACATTCGAGCGCATGATGGACAACATACTCCGAGGGTTCTAATGGCACACATGCCTTTGCTATCTAGACGACGCTATAATCTTTTCCCCGGACTTTTCGTCTCATTTCCAGCGCCTTGACACTGTTCTTCGCTGCCTGGCCGACGCTGGCCTCCAACTCAATTTGAAAAAGTGTCGCTTCGGAGCTCAGCAGCTCGCTATTCTCGGACATGTCGTGTCGAAGGACGGCGTTCTCCCGGACCCGGCCAAGTTGCGAGCTGTCTGAATTTCCGAAGCCCACTTCTGTGAAAGACCTCCGCAGCTTCGTCGTCCTCTGCTCCTACTTCCGCCGTTTTGTTCGCGATTTCGCCACTATCATGGACCTCCTGGCCAAGCCCCTTTCCAGCCACGACCTTTTGGCCTGGTCGCCAGCTTGTGATGAAGCGTTTACGACACTCCGTCGCCTCCTGACCATTCCACCAATTCTGCGTCAATTCGACCCTTGTTCTCCGACGGAACACCACACCGATGCCAGCGGCGTTGGCCTCGGTGCAGTACTCGCTCAGCGCAAGCAAGGCTTTGACGAATACGTTGTCGCTTATGCTAGCTGTACGCTTAAAAAAGCTGATGCCAACTATTCTGTCACCAAGAAGGAGCGTTTAGCCATCCTTTGGGCGATCGTGAAATTTCGCTCCTACCTGTACGGGCGCCCTTTTGACGTTGTGACCGATCACCACGCTCTCTGCTGGTTGTCCTCTTTGAAAGATCCCTCTGGTCGACTCGTGCGCTGGGCCCTGGGACTCAAAGAGTACTACATTCGCGTTATCTATCGTTCCGGCCGCAAACATGCCGATGCTGATGCCCTCTCACGTTCCCCTGTACCATCTGAGGCAGTGCCTTGTATATCCGCCCTGCCTTCTTTGAGGTTTGAGTTCGCTGATATGGCTGCCGAGCAGGGCAAGGACCCGTGGATTACTTGCCTCTTAGATCTCCTATCTGACCAATCATCTCGATCCCCTTCCCGTGCTCTTCGTCGTCAGTCCCACAATTTCGCCATCCGAGATGAGCTTCTTTACCGCCGCGACTACCTCCCGGATGGTCGCAAATGGCTTCTCGTCATTCCGACACATCTGCGCTCCGTCATTTGCTCTTGCTACCACGATGATCCCCAGTGTGCCCATGCCGGATTCTTGAAGACTTTCACCCATCTACGACAGCGGTACTACTGGCATGGGATGGCCCGTTGTGTCCGCCAGTTCGTTCAGTCCTGCACCGCATGCCAGCGACGCAAATATCCACCTCGCCGACCCGCCGATCCTATGCAGCCGCTTCCTTGCCCTGCGCAGCCCTTCAAACGTGTTGGCATCGACCTCTACGGCCCTCTTCCCAGCACATCAACCGGGAACCGCTGGATCATCGTTGCCATCGACCACCTTACACGCTACGCTGAAACGTCGCCTTTACCATCCGCTACAGCTAGCCCACGACATTGCATCCTTCATTCTCCATCGCATCATTCTTCGCCATGGTGCGCCCAAAGAGCTGCTCAGTGATAGAGGTCCGGCCTTCCTCTCTGAAGTTGTAGAAGCTCTCCATCAGGAATGAAACGTTGTTCACCGCACCAGCTCCGCCTACCATCCCCAGACAAATGGCATGGTTGAGCGTTTTAACCGCACCCTTGGCGAAATGCTGGCCATGTATGTTGCTTCCGACCATTGTAACTGGGCCGTGTTCTGCCTTTTGTCACATACGCTTATAACTCCGCTGCTCTAGCCACCATAGAATTCTCTCCGTATTTTCTCCTGTGCGGCCGTGAGGTTTCTTGCACAATGGACGCCATTTTACCTTACCGCCCTGATGCTTCCGAATTTACAACTCTTTCTCAAGCCGCAACTTATGCCGAAGAATGCACACAGCTTGCCCGCTCCTTCACTTCTCACGCCCAGCAGCAGCAGAAAAGCACCCGTGATTCCCCTGCACTTCCTACCGCTTACTTTCCTGACTCTTTGGTCTGTCTCTGGGTACCCTCCTCAGGTCGCGGCCTTTGCGCCAAAGTTGTTAGGAAGTACCAGGGACCCTATCGTATTCTTCAGCAGACAATCCCCGTCAATTACCTCATCGAACCCCTTAAGCCATCCCCTGATCATCGTCGCCGAGGGCGCGCCATTGTCCACACGACCCGCCTCAAACCATACTACGGCCCTGCCGTTGTCACATCGCCCTAGGCCGCCAGGATGGCGCCCTTTCGCCCGGGGGGAATTGTAAGACTGGCCGTCGGCTTTGGAATCTTCAGAGGCTGGCGCTTAACGAAGAAGACGACGAGAAGCTCCAAACGCTCCGAAGCTCGAGCGCCGAAAGCTCGGTCCCTCGTGCGTGCTCTGGACTGAACGCTGACTCATGTCTGTGCCTGGACTGTACGGCTGGTTGTTCGCGACGCTCTGCTTTGGAAGACGTTTCTTATTACACTACAAAACCCGACCACGGCGGCTGCGTTTTAATGGAGGCAAAACGTAAGGCGCCCGTGTTCTGTGCGATGTCAGTGCACGTTAAGGATCCCCAGGTGGTCGAAATTATTCCGGAACCCTCCACTACGGCACCTCTTTCTTCCTTTCTTCTTTCACTCCACCTTTATTCCTTCCCTTACGGCGCGGTTCAGGTGTCGAACGATATATGAGACATACTTCGCCATTTCCTTTCCCCAAAAAACCAATTAATATTATTATTATACTACGATTGTCGTATTATTATCCTCAAGAATTAATTAGGCTGCCGAATGAACGATTACAGATCTGAAAATTTCGTTTCCGACAACCTGTGGTCGGTGTTCTTTTCTTTTTGCACAGCGTTTTTTGTTGGAGTTCATTAACAGTCTATCGTTCTGTAACACAGTGCAGTGCAACATAGTGCTCTGTTAGTGCGTTCCCAGTGATAAAGAAAGGGCGCAACTTAAGCTGAATTCAAAGAAAATGTTTCAAAGGGAAGAGATTTTGGTTCGTTTGTTTATGGGTGGTTTAACGTCCGAAAGCGACTCAGGCTATGAGAGACGCCGTAGTGAAGGGCTCCGAAAGGAAGAGATTTTAAAGTTAATAGGCCAAATATTATGGTTGCTATTGTTTGTTATGGCTAGGTCTATGCGGAGGCCTTGCGTGTTTCACATGACAATCCAATGAAACGTGGCATCGGGAGTCCTGGCAGACAATTTTTTAAACAAATATTCGCTATTTGTGGTTAGCACTAAAGAGGCATATATTGTCTTTCAGATAATACTCTAGTAGGCAAGCAAAAAGGTTGTAAGAAGATAAATAAAAACGTAAGTCGATAAACTTTCTTGCTTTTAACGGGAGTGGGTGAACTGGAGCTTACCTGTTAGTGCATTGTACTTTTCAAAAGTCATAGTCACCAAGCCAAAATTTAGATGGCGATTGGAAAATAAGCATGGAAACAAGAATTATACCATGCAAGTCATCGACGCCGACAGAAGAGAACTGGCAGCTTTGTGGCGGGCACTGCTGGTGTTCAATTTCTGTAGTTTCAGTGCATGATCCGGTCCGTTGGAGTGAACTAGCGAGAAGTATTTAACATTATTGCAGGTTTCCTTTGACACAAGAAAAAGTTCGGACATTTTGGTCTTACACTCGTTCGCATCTATGCAGTTTGAAATCACTATAGGTTCAAAAAAGCTCTGCCACGCTGACAGCGCTTGGTAGCGAGGCTTCCGTGTGGACTGATCTCAGCTTAGCTTGAGTCGAAAAGAGTATGAAGGGGATGAACTTTATAATGCGTCTTCCTAAGTTCGTGCAGAGAAATAAAAACAAACTTGAAAACCACCAAAACTTCCCGCCAAGTAGTATGATTCAGCTCTACGTGTCATAAACCGAAAGGATGAGAATCATCATTAGACAAAATGAAGTTACTGTAGAAGATTAGTTAATGAAATATGATAATAAAATTTGTATTCACAAAAAAGTTTTGTTAATTTTGGAGCCTTACGGCTGCAAATTTGCACATTCGCATAGCTCTATCATGCCATTCTGGTAACATGCAAACGTCTACTAATGCTGTTACATTTTTGTTATTGAAACAGGAAAGTAATAACGAAACAAGTGCTTACTTTTGTGTTCAGTAGTTGAACAAGAAAATATTAAGGAAGCATGGTAGCTCGGGTTAAAAAGTGCAGTTGAGAACGTCCAATTACGACCACAGCGAAGCTTCTGCCAGTCATGTGGATATCACTCTGAGCACCACATCTTGGTTTGTGCTCATGTTTATTGGTTGTCGGAGACCTCTTCAAAAGGAATACCTTTGTAAAGCCGGCAAAACAAGCTGCACTTACCGGAAGTGCGCTTCAAATGCAATTCGCGCTACGCGGTGCTAAACAGGAAAGCAAAGTACGCGCGTAGCTATGAAAATAGCAGATGGCTCAATGAATTTTTTTTAGAATGGCCGTCTGTAAGCGTAACTAGCGTAACCTTCAGAACTACACTCGTTGGCAGCTGTAGAGCCCATAAAAATATACGTATTGTAAGGAAGACGACGGGCATATGCGCGAGCCGCATGGTCAACGCCTGGTACACGCTCCTGGCTGGACCAGCTGACCTCGGACTGCTGTTGGCCCTGCTCTCGTTAAGAAGCTTCTCAAAATAAACCCCACCTTATATTTGGTGGAGGTGCTGGGTAACGTCCTCTCGCCCAGAAACTCCGCAACCGAACGCTACCCCCTACCGCGATACCTAACCACCAAGCCGTCCAAGTGAGCCCGGCCGCAGTCGTCTGTGCTGGTTCTCTCCGCCAGCGAGAACCCGCTATCTTCAGTGGCACGGACGACCATGATGTTGAGGATTAGCTCGCATCGTATGAGCGGGTGAGCGCCTACAAGTGGGACGCGGAAACCAAGCTGAACAATGTGATTTTCTATCTGACGGGCGTTGCGAATCTGTGGTATCAGAACCACGAGGCGGACATTACATCATGTTCTGTTTTCAAATCTAACTTGTCAGAGCTATTCGGCCGCCCGGCAGTCAGAAAACTCCGTGCCGAACAGTGCTTGCGTGCGTGGTCGCCGCAGGTTGGCGAGAACTTCATGAGTTACATCGAGGATGTCGTCGATCTGTGCAAGAGGGTGAACGCTCTGATGCCCAAAGCCGACAAGATCAGGCATATTCTCAAGGCCATTGTGACGACGCCTTTCAGATGTTGTTGGCGCGAGACCAGCGCACTGTCGCGGAAGTCGTCACCCTGTGTCAGAGCTTCGACGAACTACGCAAGCAGAGGGCTCTGACTCGCGAACACACCACGAACGTCGACTCGCTTGCTGGACTGAACGATGCAAGCGACCAGTCATCGCTCCTACCGCACATCAAGAGCTTCATCCGTGAAGAAGTTGCTCGCCGGCTCTCGCTTATTTCACGCCATCGAGAGCCATCACCACAGATAACTCTAAATTTGAGGCACATCATTCAAGAACAGGTCGCTGAGGCTCTCCCGCAAGCCCTTTAGCCCACACCTCTTGTGGTCCCGCTGACATATGCGGACGTTGTTGCGCGACCTCGTCCACCTACCTATGCTCCGCCCCCTGGTTCCGTTCGAGAGCCCACTGCTTTTATTCCGCCGCCTGCTCATCTGCGAACCTCCTTTGGCACGCCTGATAATACTCGACCGCCTGCTCAAATGGGAAACTAATGGCGCACGCCTGTGGCGCGGATTCGCCCTCGACGCATGAACGTCTCACGAACACCTCCTGAAGTTTCCCGTTACTGGTCCCAGCGTCAGTACTCACCTCCTGCTGAGCCGCCCCTAAGCCGTTCTCTGTCTCCTGAGCGCACCTCCTTCTCTGGACGCCGTTCGCCTTCTCCACGTCGACGCTCCATCTCTACGATGCGATGGCGTCCCTCGACTACTCCAGAGGAAAACTAGGTGCCGCAGTTCCTGAGGAGAGAACTACGCAGTCGTCGAAATTTGAAAGGCCTCGTCTGTCTGCCGCCAATTTAATTGAAGTTTTTGTAGAGGGCGAATCTGTGATGGAGCTTGTGGACACCGGTGCTGCGGTTTCTGTCATGGATGCAACGCTTTGCCGATCTTTTAGAAAGTGAAGACGCCCCTTTCTGGCCTGTCGCAACGAACTGCAAGTGCACACCTCATTCAGCCGTTAGCAGCGTGTACTGCTCGAGTCGTCCTAGAAGACATTCTATATTTGGTTGAGTTCATCGTTCTGCCATCATGTTCGCACTCGATCATCTTGGGCTTGGACTTCCTATCGCTTCATGACGCGGTCATCGACTGTGCTCGGGCTCAAGTAGCGCTCTCTACGTTGCCGAATCTCATGTCAGAGACTGAAATTTGCGGTGCCCCTGTTCCTGCCAAAGCTTTTGTCACCGACAGTACCGATAATCCTGCGTGCTCTTCCGTGATTGTGCCTCTCTCCTGTGCCTGTGTTCGCGATGCCATTGTGCTCTTCACGCCGTCTCCTACTTTTCTGCGTCGCCATTGCCTGCCGCTGCCTTATGCCCCGCTCACTTTCTCCGCCATCTTCACTGCACTGTGGGTCTTCAACCCGTTTTCAAACCCGTTCACTTTGCGCCGTGGAGAATGCGTCGGCACCGTGCAGCTCTTTGATTCTCTTTTCAACCATCCCGACGCTGCCGCAGAATCACCGCCGGTCGCCATGGACGTCCTCAGCTCACCTACTCTTGCGCCCGCCCCGTTGTCAACCGACCTACTCCTTCACTCTATCGACGCCACTCTAGCTACAACTCGGCGAACCCAGCTTATTGGGCTCCTTGAGGAGTTTCGCTCCTCCTTCGATTGCCCCCAATGCGGTTTGGGGCGCACGTCGACTGTAGGGCATCTCATTGACACCGGTGCCCATGCCCCTCTGCGACAGCGCCAATATCGTGTTTCCGTCACTGAACGACGAGTTATTGAAGAACAGGTAGATACCATGCTTCAGAGCGGCGTTATTCAGCCTTCCACCAGCCCCTAGGCCTCCCCGGTTGTCCTCGTGAAGAAGAAGGATGGCTCCGTTCGGTTTTGCGTCGATTACCGCCGCATTAATAAGATCGCACGCAAAGACATCTACCCTCTGCCCCGTGTTGATGACGCCCAGGACTGTCTACAAGGCGCGAAGCTCTTTTCTTCCCTTGATTTGCGCTCTGGTTATTGGCAGGTCCTAATGGCAGCTGCAGATCGTGTCAAGACCGCGTTCGTAACCCCTGACGGCCTCTACGAGTTTACCGTCATGCATTTCGGCCTCTGTTACGCTCCTGCTACTTTCGAGCGAATGATGGATACCGTATTGCGTGGCCTCAAGTGGAAGACGTGCCTGTGCTACCTGGACGATATCGTTATCTTTTCGCCCGGCTTCCAAACGCATCTATCTCGCCTGCGGGACGTCTTGACATGCCTTACAAACGCAGGCCTGCAGCTCAACTTAAAAAAATCCACCTGTGCAGCCCGTGAACTGACAATTTTAGGTCACGTTGTGTCGAAATACGGTGTTCGCCCTGACGCAGCGAAACTTCGTGCCGTGACTGAATTTCCCAAACCTTCCACCACTAAAGAACTTCGCAGCTTCTTAGGGCTCTGCTCTTATTTTAGGCCTTTCATTCGCAGCTTTGCCTCAATTGCTGCCCCTTTGACTCAGCTGCTCGGCGCCAATGTCGATTTTTTGGCTTGGTCACCCGCCAGCGATGACGCCTACTACACCTTACGTCGTCTTCCTTACGTCGTCTTATTTTCTGCCATGATCGCAATAAATACGTTTTACGCTAACAGTATACAAATTCAAGACAAGTCCCTTGCACATCCAGAACCCAGGCGACAAACAACTATACGGAGTGCAGTGCTTTTTTGTGATGTGGCATATTGCTGGTCACTATAATAATAACATTCATGAAATAAAAAAAAAACTTAAGAGCTAAAAACAGCACGTATATGCATCTTTTATGTATATTATTTATGGCCACAAAATCATTACCGTCGAGGCGACATACTCGGCCGTCAAAGAGTTTTCAATGAGTGCAATCCGACCTAAGTGCAAACTTCGGCGAGTGCAGTTATATTACGCCATTTAGCTATGCTCGAGTGCCTTTTCAGCGTTTTATCGTATGTTTCTATTATGATAGATTTTGGCTCTGGTAAAATATAAAAAGCTCAAACTCAAGCCCTTTTTTTAGTGCACTTCATTATGCGCGCTTGAAAGGGGTATGAGAAGATCGATTGGCGACCTTTTTTCGCAGTTCGGATTCACAGCATGCCCCGCCGCGGTGGCTCAGTGGTTAGGGCGCTCGACTACTGATCCGGAGTTCCCGGGTTCGAACCCGACCGCGGCGGCTGCGTTTTTATGGAGGAAAAACGCTGAGGCGCCCGTGTGCTGTGCGATGTCAGTGCACGTTAAAGATCCCCAGGTGGTCGAAATTATTCCGGAGTTCTCCACTACGGCACCTATTCTTCCTTTCTTCTTTCACTCCCTCCTTTACCCCTTCCCTTACGGTGCGGTTCAGGTGTCCAACGATATACGCGACAGATACTGCGCCATTTCCTTTCCCCAAAAAACCAATTATTATTATTATTCACAGCATCTCATATCCGTGGACGACTTGCTAGGGCGGTACATGTGTTGGACGTTCCTGCTTCGAGCTGATCTATCGCTGCTATTTTCGGCTCGACGATGAAGAAGCCGTTGGAATGTGTTATCCAGCTTTTTATTCCTGGTATCCTGACATTCCTTACTGTCGACAATTTGCATGACTTCGCGGCTTTCGCTGGAATGAGAGTACAGGGGATGATTTAGAACACCTGGGTTTTTAACGCATACTGACATAGCACAGTAGACGCGCATCAAGTATTTAGCCTCCGTCGATAAGCTAAAGCTGCGGCTGAGATCGAACCCGCGTCTTTCGGGTCGGCAGCTGAGCACTATAATGACTGACCAACAGTCGCAAATGCTTACCTATAAAACGCTGCTCTTTCGGAAATAATAGTCGCTATTTCGCTTCCTCAATGTCTTCCGTGAATTCCACAGTCGGCACCTCAAATTTGGGGCATGAGGTAGCACTTGGTCAAGTTCCTGCTTCTGCCGCGTCCAAAATCCTAGACTTACGAGAACAAAAGAAGCACCGCCATAGTCAGGGTGATTTCACACTTTTTATTTACGCGTTCGCTCCCGTCACTCATGACTGAAAGCAAAAACAAACACGCAAGGAAAAAGATAGTTCTTCACAAAGCATAGTTGCCGTAGGACAGCGAACACAGCAGAACCACGGTGACAACCGGTAGAAAGAACAGCGCATAAGCACATAACGGCCAGCAGAGCAGACATTTAGCTAACAATGATGAGGAATGCTCGTTTTTCTTCTTGAGACAACTTTGATAATTCAAATACTACGCCTTGATAATAGCATAATGGAAAAAAAGAAGCCTTAAAGATATTTCAATTGTTTTGAAGGTTATTCTTTCAAGCGTTTGCACGAAGTAAAAAGCGCCTAATGTGCTTCTGAAAGATCCTTTAAAACGCTCGTTAGAGGCTGTGTGACCCGACGACAGATATTTTGAGACGAAATTCCTTCGCGCTGCTTTAGGTCAAGGGAGTTCCAAGTCGGCCGTGCGACATGGGTATTGAACGCAGTTTTCCTAAACTCCCTTGACCCCTGGTAGGTTGTCAGTGGTCGCCCATAGAAAGCATTTCTATCACTTGAACGATGTCAGGTTCCAGGCTACTCCAGGGTATTCGATAGGAAGTGGGCCTTCTAGTTTCACGACGTGGTTGTTCAATTCCTGAGTGATAAGGTAAAAAGAAGAATGCGTAGAAATGACACATGACACCCATCCCACGACGCGTGCTAACCTGCTTGTGTCAGGGTGAGCCACTGGTCACGTCGACCCCAGACAGGTAAACCAGGATTAGTGTCCTTGAAGATATTGTGGCACTGTCGCATTGCTCACTGGTCGCAGGCCACACCTCGTGCCGCTGCGGCTCCAGTCAATGAAGGGCAAGTTTTTAATAATCCTTGCAGCGCGTTAATTGCAATAAAGGGCCGGTTCTAAACCCAACGCCTCCGGTGCTGGTTCTTCGCCTAAACTACGAGAACATTGGTGTCCCGGCATCCAAGACGCAACTTACACCCTCCGTCATGGACCCGACCGTCCCTTCCTCCCTTTCTGCCTATGACGATGATAACCAGGACGCTCGGCCTATCAGCGCTTCGTTGGCCGAATTCCACCATTTCAACATGCCTCCATGTTGGTCCGATAGCCCTAGCGCCTGACTCCTCTAGGTCGAGGCGCATTTTCAACTGCGGCACACTACCAGCCAGGTGACCAAGTTTCTCCATCTCGTGCCCTCCTTGCCTCCAGACGTCGCCGAGGAATTAGCCGATATCATTATCTCGCCGGACCTGGCTCACCCCCTCGACACGTTGAAGGCGGCTATCACTGCCCGTATGTCGGATGTTTGAGTCCGACTGTTGCAGACTTCAGCACCTATTCATCGCTAAAGGGCACGGGGAGAGCCGGCCTTCACAGCCCTTCCGCCACATGGGCCAGCTGCTTGCAGCCCTCGCCGTTTAGAAGGTCCAGCGGCTGCGTGAGTTGAATCTCCAGCGCCCTGCACAGAAAATGTTCCCTGTCCTGGCGGCCGCGGGTGATGTGTCACTGGACAAGCTTGCCGAACTCGCTGATGCAGTGGCCGACTACTTTAGAGCCATAAAGTACTCGGCCAGCGGCAAAGTACTTGACCACCCACCACATCATGACTTCGGGACACCGAGTCTTTGCTCGGCATCTCCGGTTGTTCAAACACATGCTTTAACTCGGCATTTTGCGCCCTCCCTCAAGAAAATGAGCACTGTCACTCCAAATGGCGCCAAAGACAGATGCTAGCGACTAGAGACCACGTGGGCATTACCGCGCCACCAACGCCTATAATTCGCTACCTAATTTAAACGACTTGAAATGAAATCTGATTGGGCGCATGATTTTCTCTAAGGTTGACTTAGTGAATCCTTACCATCAAGTTGCTGTGGAGCCTCGACATTCTTAAGACGGCGATTACCAAACTATTCTGCCTCTTAGAGAATGTGAGGATGCCTTGCTGACTGGCCAGAGCTGCGTAGACATATCTGAGAACTACCAACAAGGTCACGTGAGGTCTCGACTTCTCCTTCGCTTACATCGATGACCTCTTCGAAGTAATATTTGTTCCCGAGCATGAAGCTCACCGGCGTGTTCTTTCACTGAAAAGATGATTAGCCCCTCGTAATCGATCCGAACAAGTGCCTCTTTGGTGTCGTAAGAATCGCGTGTTTGCCTTTCCAATCCTCAAGATATTAGATCTCTCGACAACATTGCTAAGGCGATTCATGACATTTACTTTACACCCCCTACGGGCTTAAAAATCTCAATAATGCTTCGGCTTCTGAACTTTCGCTGCCACTGACTTCCGAAATGTGCCAACTTCGTAAAGCCTCTGATAGTCCTTATGGCTATCAAAAAAGATTCCATTGCACCATTTCAGACCACTGACGACAGAACGCAATAGGAACAGGAGAGAAAAGAAGAAACACAGGCAAGTGCTGACATGGAACTGGATGCATTTATAGAGTGAGCGCCTGCACGTATGTGAAGAAGGCTTGCGCAGAAGCAGGAAAAAAAGAAGAAAACATCGCTAAAAGCAAAGACACTTGAGCTCGACATTCCGGAATTGAAACGCCAACTCATGGCAAGACAAGGATTCTGAAGGCTTGCTGGAACATGATACCACCTTGCGTGCGATAGCACAGGCTTCAAAGATTTCTCTTGCCCGTACGTCGGAATTATGCCTGAGGATGACGCACCTAGCAAAAACTGGTAACCAACCACCCTTTGAACACTTTGTAGTGTTTCGCCAAGTGGTTTGTTCGGGGAGGCTTCTAGAGACGAAGGCTTCCTTGTGCTCCTTGAGGAGGTAATTTATCCATCGCCCCGTGTGCCCGGCATATGAGGCGCCACGCAAAAATGGCCCATCATAATATGCGCCTGGCAAGCAACAAAATGCATTTCATGCCGCTTGCGGCACAGAACAGCGCGAGGCCCTGAGCAGTAAACTGTCCCGCACAATGACTCTGGGCTGATTAAATAGCATGAAATTCCACCCTGAGCGCGACACGATTCAGTTTGTGGGAAGCCTGTTGAATATACGGTACAGCAGCAATGTCTCTCTTGCACTTGAACTCTACTTCCTTGAGCCAACAGATGTTTGTAATAGCTGTGCTCATGTCTCGCAGATGCTTGC
This sequence comes from Amblyomma americanum, assembly GCA_030143305.2. Classification (NCBI taxonomy): domain Eukaryota; kingdom Metazoa; phylum Arthropoda; class Arachnida; order Ixodida; family Ixodidae; genus Amblyomma; species Amblyomma americanum. Next base: position 59,353 of record JARKHS020028478.1, read on the forward strand.
CATGACTGCTTCCTTTTTTTGTGCAACAAAAATTGAAATTTTCTGTTTTTCTGTTCGGTGAACTCTGCCTTTGGTGAAAGAATTAGGTATTTTATATGAGGGGAGGGGGGAGGCAGGCACTAATGAAGCTACCAAGCTTTTTTTCCGCAGCCTGAGCCGTCGCGCAGATTGAAAGAAAGGCTATTATTTTCGGCACCATCCTTCAATCCTTCAACAAAAATGAGCGAAACTGACTTCGGAGAGCCAGCAGAGTTCAAACGTTCCATTTAGTGCGTGAAGACATGTCTGCACCTGCTGTTAGCGCGGGCTGGAAATGGCATTCTTGTTGGCTGCTGAAGCAATATGCTGTTTGGTGATCTTGGAGTGCACGGATCTAGAAGGAAAAATAGCTTGTATATGCTCGGTGCTCGTCGCGACAGCACATACGATCGCTTCGAAATCAAAGAATCATATTCAGAAATCGTTGCTACCTTTTATTTGAAAATTCCGTCGTGGGCTAACGCGGAAAAAGAGTGGTTTCAAAAACTGCGAACAGGTTGTCCCCTCTGTTCCACGAGATTTTTGGGACATCCCTAAAAAAATTGGCGGTGGTTTAGCACTGCTTAAACCTGGAGTCACGCAATAGCTACAGCTGGCCGAGTGGAACTTGGTTACCGACCGCTCGGCCCGCCGGCCAGAAATGGCTGGTGGATCGGCTTTTATGTGAAGCAAACGCCCGTGAACTCCTAGACCGTTAGGGGACCACCCTAGAACTTTTCTTTTTTATCATGTAATAAAAGTTGTTCCATCCATGATCCATGATGAGTTTCCATCCATGATCAGCCACGGCGCCGCGCCGCTAGCAGCTGCTCCGCACCACGTGACCAACCATGTGGCAGCGTTGCGGCCGCCGCCTACCACCACGGCAGCGCCACGCTGAAGACTCGAAATGCTGCCGTAATGACTCTATCGCCACAAAATCATCAAGTAGCCGTCGAAATAGCGGACAAGCTTTATGACGTGAAGGCCAATCACGTGCATCTTGCAACTGCCAGACATTACGGCGTGCGAGACGTTCACTGGTGTCCCGCGGCCCTTCGTGCCTTTCGCTTTCCGTCGCGCAGTTTTTGACCAACAGCACCACGTTAACCGCACTGGCATTAGTGCAACGCAGAAGCTGCTCAACGCTCGCTTCCTTTGGCCAAGCATCAATGCCGTCGTACGTCACTGGGCTTGAACCTGCCTTCAGTGTCAGCGCGTCATCATTTCAACGGGAAACCGTTACCCTGCGTCTCTTTTTCGAGTAAAGCTGAAGATTTGGGCGACTTGGTAAGCATTCATGGCGGGTGAACAGCGCAACAAAGGCGGGACAAAGGCAAGACAAGCGCTGACTAGCAACTGAGTTTATTGAAGAACGAAAAATGGTATCATATACTTTTCGTTCTTCAATAAACTCAGGTGCTAGTCAGCGCTTGTCTTGCCTTTGTCCCGCCTTTGTTGCGCTGTTCACCCACCATGAACTCTTCTTCGATGTCTTGACGCGAGGTTTTCCCAAGTCCACATAGACCTTAGTTGTGGATCGCTTAACGCACTGGCCCAAGGCTTTGATTAAAGCTGACACCGCGGAATAGACATTTGCTACATCTTTAATTACCGGGTGAGTATTTCGTTTCGGCTGTCCCTCTGTTGTTATCACTGACCAAAGACGGCAGCTTCAGTCGGCATGTTCACTGCTCTTGCCAAGATTCTGAGCGTCTGATACATACTCGGTAGAACGACTCCTCCGACGAGGCTACCCCCCCCCTCCCCAATTCTCAGCAAAGGGAACGCTGGTCGCCTTCTCCTCGTCGAAATGGGCATTCACTCAGCACTGAACGCTGACCTGGACTGCTCTTCTCCTGATTTAGTCTACGGCATTTTCGCAGCCCCTGTGAGTCCCGTGGAGAATTATTCCCACCTTCCTCCCCGACGATAGCGTCCATACTAGTGCAGTCTTTGCAGACAGCGACACGACTACCAACGAGCACAATCCCTTTCGAGCACATCGCCTAAATTGTCTGACTCGGTCATGGCGGCATCTACTTTGTGGGAGCCATCATATTTGGTACCCCACCACGGCTGTGGACTTAAGGTAAAAGATGACATTCACAAGCGTCATGATAGTATCCCGCGTATTTCAGTGCCCTGTTTCGTTCGTATAAGAAAAACTAGTAGTCGACGTCCGTATTGTTGAATCGAGAAAAGGTAATAGTCTTATGGGGAAGAGTCGTGACCTCTAAAAAGCGGCAGTAGTGATCCGCAACTCAACGGGTTGAGCCATGGTTAAAGTTGCGACCTGAGAAAGACACTGAAACTTTGTGGTGTGAACGGAGCATACCAGACGCCTTCACCGAACATGTGAGGACCACGATAGTAGGGAGCACGATATCACAACTAGCTAATCTCAGGGATAAGAGCGCACGTGTTATCGCGACGCTTCGTTCACGGAATCGCTGTTCACAGTATTGATGACGAAATCCGTAATGTGAAAAGAAATCTTACAGCCGTATTTATGTGCTGCATCGTCCTTCTAGCTGTTAATCAGGCTGAGCAGTCCTTCAGCAGCAACACACTGAGGTACAAAGTTCATTTGCAATGCTTCAATTTTGCGAAAAGCTGAATACCAGAACTAAACACCGAGCGGTATATTTGCCTGGCTTAAACGACATATTTGATATCATTAGAGAAATTTCGCCCTGTTTTTCCATCATGCTTCCAATTTGATAAAAAAACAAAGTATGAATCTTAAAACTTCCAGCTTTGATCACTTTTTTGCTGGCACAAACTTCCAAGAAAATATTCCTTTTCAATGGGGCCTTAAGAATCACATCTGCAGTAAGTACTCACCTTTAGAGAGGACACCAGCGGCTGCTTTCAAAAAGGACAAGTCGTTTCCACGCATGAGAGATTGGTCGTCTATGCCCCATGATAAAGGACATTTAAGGTCAGCAAATGAAACGGCTAAAATCAGTATGAAATTCAGCATGATGCGCATTGTTTCACTTCTTGAATTAATTTCACTTCATGGCTCCACGTTTTGCGTTTAAAATTGGCAATGGTAGCAGAATTTAAAACTAACAGCGGTTAGCCAACATGAGAGAGCTCGGGTTTTGCCCAATAAGTGCCTGTTTTCTGGATCACACGCGGCGTTGTGAATATGTCCGTAATTTCGGCAACAGGCTCACAAAAGAATAAACATTTTGATGCCACATAGGGTGACACTTGTTAGGGAAATGACGGTGGTTGTTATGTGAGGGCACGGAAGCTTCATATCGGAAGAGGAAGCTGCCAGCTGTAATCTAAAGTATTTCTATCAGGCTGTCTTGTTCAAACTAAAAATGCTGTGCTTAGTTGCGCGTTAAGTTGTATGAAGTGCGGTTCAAATATATCTTTATTTTCACAGCGTTAGCTCACAGGAAGTTAGCTCTAGCTTGCCCTTTCCGACTAGAATTTCAAACGATTTCTTCTCCTTGGAGAACTTTGAGTGCGTAGTGAGTTAAGAGAAGCATAAAGCGCCAGAATGTTGTTTTCAAGTTTGTGACAATAACCATCCATTTCGCCGTTTTCTGTTATTAACGGCGGCTCAAGGCAAACGTAACCTGGTTTAAGGCATGCTTTCAAAGAAACCACATTAATTCGTGGATAAAATAATTGCAACTTTTCTTCCGACCTGATTCATGTAGTCATGTACTGGGTATGATAGCAGTGCATTCGTCATCGTCATATTTGGTTGCTTTTTCACAAGCGTTTCCTGTTTCCGCTCTTGGCCATTTTATTGGCATTCCGTACAAGGTGCGGTAAGCAGTCAGTATTTTGTGAAACAAGTCGCGTAGAATGCATCTATATACAGAAAAAAACAATATTGTTCGTTTTTCAACACCGCGGGCAGTTTTGCGGCATTCCGCCTTAATTGCAATGCTTTCATTCGGCATGCATTCAAAACGGTTCCATTCATAAAGAATGGGATTATCTTTGAGAATAAATTGAACCAGAGATGGATTGTGTAATGTTTTTTTGTGTTAAGAATCATGGGGCGATATTGCTTCAAAGCAGGTCGGAAACTAGGAGGAAACAAATATTGCGTTAACGAGCAATCTTTGAAGTATTCTTTATCTGCTTAACAAACGTATTTATCATGAGCTGTATGGGCTGCATGACTTTCTCAAACTCAAGAAGAACACGGTACGTGAAGACGTCTTCACTGTGCAGCCTGTGTACAAACCTAAAGTTTTCAATCAGCGGTGTTCGTCTTAAGGCAGCAAGGACTGCAAGCTAGGAAAATATTTAGCAGAGACGCAATTTAGAAACGACTATTGAAAAGTGTGCTGAAGCTTAAATTACCATAAGAGTGTAACGCGTTAGCATGAGAATCTTCGTTGGTGTGGCCGCAAGCTAAAGTAGTAAAAAAATAATATTTTGAAATATTTTGCTTCACTTGCAAATATCGCGCAAATAAAAATATATTTCTTTTTTCAGAGCATATTCTCATGAAGATAATGCCCTCTTCTTCCGCCAAGACCGTTGGGGATGTAACTGTCTTCCTTGAGTTCGCCTTTCAAATTTTTCTTTCATGGGAGCTTTCCATTGTGTTCATTTTCTGTGTTTTCTAAATTATTCGCACCTTTCTGTGACTTTCAGTTGACATAGTCAGCGGACACATGCATTTCTTCATATTTTTATAAGCAGTGCATGACACGAAGTTAACACAACACCATCAAGACTGCTCAAATGGCCATTAACTGCAGCCATAACTTTGGGATTAAACATCCCCAGCTTTCCTTGGATACCAGGGTAGCGCAGTCCATGCCTTCAGAAGTTTAGAAGAGATGCAGGTTCAGACCGAGTTTCATTTTTCAATCTTTCAAAGACGACCGAACGACCAACTTCACTGTCGAAAGACATCGTTCAAGTTAGCCTGAAAAAGTGTACAACAGGTTATTGATTTTTCAGATTTGACAGTGATATTAGACTACAATGACTACATGGACTCTGACGCATCAAGTGCAATTTGCTGAGTTAATAGCAGGAGCCCATCTCTAAACCGGCCCATCTGCGGAATGAATTGGGTTTCCAGGATGATGTAGGTAAAAGAACGCCTGGTGTGGATAAGCTAAAACAGTAATGAGTGATTTCATTAGACGAATTAGAGTTGCTTTTGTGCCGAAATGAAGGGATTACTTGTATAAATCGACCCAAAGACAATTAATTTAGACCTCGTTTGCCAAGCTAAACCACAGATGCGGGAACGGAACGTCATGGGGCTGATTCTTCCCTCGTGGTGCTTATATCCTGTATGCGAATATCTTTGTCAGGGCATTCTAGAAATGTTTATGCTTGCATATGCACGCAAGGATCTGGGTTTTTGTTATGTGTTTCAACAGAATTATGGTAAGCATTCTTCTTTGCTTGTGAGTAACTGGATGAAGAAGATGACGGCGGCACTTATGAAGTGGCCAAGCAAGTGTGCTGAGATGATTTCAATTAACACCTTTCTATATGCATCTCGAGTCGTTCGAAGGACAGCTTTTTCTACTCCAAGCATCGGTGGTGCAAATCAGTCATGGACTTTTCAAGAAAAGGCTTGCATGTGAAGTACGGACGCATTCGGTTATTGTGGAAAGGCATTATGGAAATTGTAGCGTCATTGTAATATAAAAATATACTATAGCCGACACCCTCAATCCGTGCAGAAAGGAGCTCTTCAATTATTTTGATGTGAGAAGAAATGGTGCTATAATATGATGATTTATATTGATTGCTCGAGCGCAAAAAGTCGAACAGTGTCGTGTCGCTAAATTCGTAGACAAGGGTGTGTGCAGTAAAGAAATTAAATTCGGAAAATAATTATATCTTTCTCTTCAGTACTCTAGGTGTATGTGATAGTTCATCTTGGTACTGTGTTGCTAATAGAGCACAGTCGTCTGCCTCTCAACCACTCACACAGCTGAACATTAAGATCAGAGCAAGCTGGCTGATTTTGCACGCAATTTATACACTGCATTCGCTGCTCTGTGTTATCACATCGTTAGTTGTATGTTTTGGTTCGGTAGGCCGGTTGGGTAGATCCACCGCTGGTGTACAGGCACTTGAAGACCAATTTTGTACTGCTAGCAGCTGTAAGAGCACTTCCAAAAGGTTCTTCATCTATTCCATAGACGTGGCTGGCGCTTAACTCATGCGCTTAACTCAGGTGCTTTTGCAAACTAATGCTGAGGTCGCGGCGCCTTCGTTTCCCCTTGACTATTGTAGAGTATAAAGTATTCAAGTGTTCGAAATGCGGTTTGTGGACGCATGTGCCCCCGAGCTCTTTGTTTTCGATTGACTTGCGCAGAGATAGCAGCTGATGAAGACGACGCCATCCAAAGCATAGAGCGAGAGGTTGGCACTATAACACATTGGATCTTAGGCTGCAGTTATAATGTAGTGGAGTAAAGCATTGACCAGCGAGGCTGGTTTGCACGCGCCTCCGCGGGATCGACTTCCGCTCGCGACCGTGTAGCGTTTATTTGTTTTCGCGTTGATTATCTGTCGCTCGGCCACGTCAGGTGACATGAGCACGTTCCAACTGGTCGATATCACGCTGTCTCATGACGCCACACACCCCGCCGACCAATTAGCACTTGGTAATTTAACGTGCCCCTCTTACGTTATCACAATCTCGACCAATAAGGCAATGTCGTAGTAGTCACTGCCGAGTTTTCTGCTTATGTGAACTCTAATTCCATATAGTATTCCTAATGAGGAAGCAATTACTAATTGGCATCCACCCACGCGCAGCCACGCGTCTATGAAGAGAAGCTATATAGCTTGTTTACCTTCGTAGTTAAAAAAATTCGCCCTGGTCCAGGGATTGAACCCGGGACCACCGTGTCACCAGAGCAGTTGGTCTACCAATTGACGTAATCGACATGACAAGCTTATGCTAGGGCGAGGGCTAATTGATCATTAACTCCAAGTGGGAACAGTGTTCGTCATGTGGTTAGGGGAATCCCCCAAGGTGTAGTAGTTTTGTGATTAGGAAGTTATTACAAAGAAAACATTAAATCCTGGAGACAGATTTATCACAAATTGTATTCCCAAGCAGCACGCCAGTATTACACTACGCATTCCATAACTATTGGCAAAAATTGGCGCCAAAATTGATCCTTCATTGACAATTGAGCAATTTATTACATTTTCTTTTTTTGGCGCCAGAATTGGGCTGATGTTCAGCCAGTATGACTCCCAAAAATGGCTCTAAAGACACTGCCAGTGCACGGCTCAATATGCGCGAATAGTTGCTTTTCAGTTATCGGCATAACGTGGCTGGCCTACAAGTGTTTCGAGCATGGCAAACGATTGGCTTTTCCAACAGCAGTAGTGGACAATTATCGCACAAAATTACAGGCCGAATTTAAGGTTTTTCATAGCGTGGGTACCATTTACGGTATAATTTGTGATTTGTTGGAGCAGAGACAACTTTCATGTATTACTGGATGCTGTCTTATGATGCAGTGTATCACTTGACTATAATTAAGTAATTCAAACAATCCTACCGCTCTTCAGACTTCCAGTATGTTTTTAAAACGTTTGTGGATAAACCTTCATTGCTGAGATGTTTTTTAGGCGTTTCAATTAACAGTTAGACGCTACTACATGTTTGGAGTTGTTTGAAGACGTTTTATAGAAGTTATGTGTTTCGTGGGCAGAAGCCAACCGTAGCCCCAGGTAGTACACTGCGTCGAGAATTTTTAAGGCGCTTTTTCTTGTTGACTCGTACACTACAGAGCCGTAATCCGTACGTGATAGAACTATGCTATTTAGAAGACTCAGCAGGCAGTCTCGATCCGTACCCCAAGGCTGGTGTGAAAGGATCTTTAGAAGTTTCATTGCCTTCACGCATTCTAGGCTTAACTGCTTAATGTGTGGGATGAATGCAAGCTTTTCATCGGCTATGACGCCAAGCAATTTGTGCTCTTTTTGGGCAGCATTACTGTGCACGCTAAGTGTGATATCACAACTAGGTGTAACATCGCGTCGTTTTGTGAAGAGTACTCTGGCTGTCTTTTCAGAGTTGAGTTTAAAACCATTTTAGTCTGCCCGCTTTGCTGCTTTATTAAAGCCTAGCTGAATTGGCAGCTCACAGATGGACAAATTACATGACTTTTAGCCTATTTGTACATGATATATTGATCTAAGTAGGATGCTCTTGAATGAATTCATTTTGAATATGAAAAGCGTGCAGCTAAGTACGCCGCCTTGAGAATACCATTTTCTTCTAAAAATTGCATTGAATATGTATTATCACACGGACATTGATTTTTCGTCCAGACAGATAACACTAATTGGTGGTCAGCATATTCCCCAAGATTCCAAAAGCGAACAGGTCACGGATGATACCACAGCGCCATGTGGTATCGTATGCTTTCTCTAGATCAAATAAAAAAGATTAAAAATGCTGTTTATACACACAAGCTGCCTTACGCAAGATTCGAAGGCCATGAGGTGGTCAGTGGTTGACCGGTCAGCCCTAAATCCATCTTGCGGCTCGTCAAGAAGACAGTTAAATTGAAGGAAATGCACAAGGCAACGATTGATTATTTTTTCAAAGAGCTTAGATAAACAGCTCGTTAGAGCAATTAGCCGATAACTAACCGCAAGTGTGGCTTCTTTGCCTTGCTTGAATAACGATAATAATCGCTTCATTCCACGTTTTTCAAAAACGTCCAGCAGCCCATATTTTATTAAATAGGGACAGGGCTGTATCAAGGGTTTCTTCATGAAGGTGCCCGAGTATTCCAAATGTGATCCTTTCAGCACCTACTGCTACTGAGTTGCCGCATGCGCCTGCACTGACATCGCACAGTACATGGGTCTCTAGAATTTCGCCTCCATCGCAATTCGACAGCCGTGACCGGGATCGAACCCGCGCCTTTCGGGTCAGCAGCCGAGCGCCATTTCCCCGGAGCCAACGCAGGCAGCTGATTATTGATTTTTATTGAATGGAAGCAGTATTGCTTGAGCCGTTTAAGCACGAATTGATAGTTAGTATAAGCAAGTATTTTTTCCAGTGTGGAACGCCACTAAATCGATGCTGGCGAAGGCGCCAGAGCGCCAGATCAGCTACGATGGCAGCAGTCCTTGAAGTCCGAAAGAATGGTTTTAGACTGAAGCGCATTTGTATTGCTTTGGAAAACCAATGATGAGAATAAAACATTTTATTTTTCCATTTCATCGCAGTTTCAGAAGTCACAATGTGTATGGTGTTGAAAGAAGAAAAAGCTCTTTTTATTACAGAAATCGCTGGCATTTAAGAAGTCCAGAATGATATTCCATAGAATTCGCGTCATAGATCAATGTCAAATGAGGTAGCGTTGCTTTGGCAGCACGTGGAAGACAACGCTTACTTCAGGAGTATAAGCTGGATGGTTGTGTAAAAATCGGTCTGCCGACACCACTTTCTGGCTTACTCAACGACACGATTTCACAGAATTTCAAGGGAGATAAGTTTCGGCTTAAAATCAGTACTCTATCTAAATTTGGAGAACATCTGATTGAAATTCCTCTCTTAACGCCATTCGCATCGATATCTGAAACTCATCCATTGTCATGACTCTAAAACACATCGAGACCTTGTCAGGGATGTACACGTCTAAAAACAGGGCCTAAGAATCGACATAGCTTTTTTTTCGGCAAGAAAAAGGCAATGTCGTGTGCAAGTGCGCCATTACTAATTGTGTATATGCAAAAAATGTACAGAGATGTGTTTTCACCGCTGCTCGATATGCGCTTCATTTTACACGTCTAAAACAACGTGTACGAAAAAAAAAAGTGGCTGCAGTTTTAGACTTTTCCACATATTTACATCATTAAAAGGAGATGGTACAGAGCAGCGATTTTAACGAAGAATGTTCTGTTCAAAATTACTCCATATATGTAATGCTGCGCATATTGCAGATGATTTCCGGTTTGGTTTGGTTTATGGATTATTAGGATTTATCGTCCCAAAGCGACTTATGCTATAAGGACGCCGTAGCAATGGTGTATGGAAATTTCGAGCCTCTGGAGCTCCCTCACGCGAACCGACATCGGACCGTACACGGGTCTCTAGAATTTCGGCTCCATCGCAATTCGACTGCCACGGTCGGGAAGGAAGCCGCGCCTTTCGGGTCAGCAGCCGAGCGCCATAACCACTAGGCCAACGCCGGTGGCTGATTATTGATTTTTATTGAATGGCAGCAGTATTGCTAGAGCCGTTTAGACAAGAATTTATAGTTAGTATAAGCAAGTATTTTTTCCAGTGTGTAGCGCCACTAAATCTATGCTGACGAAGGCGCCAGAGCGCCAGACCATCTACGATGGCAGCAGTCCTTGAAACACGAAAGAATGCTTTTAGACTGAAGCGCATTTGTATTGCTTTGCGAAACCGTTGACAAGAAAAAAACATTTTTTATTTTCCCATTTCATCGCAGTTTCAGATGTCACAATCTGTGTGGTGTTCAAAGTTGATAAATAAAGTACATTTATTACAGAAATTGCTGGTGCTTTAGGAGGGCAGAATGATCTTACATAAAATTCGCGTCATAGATCAATGTCAAATGAGGTAGCGTTGCTTTGGCAACACGTAGAAGACAACGCTCACTTCAGGAGTATAAGCTGGATGGTTGAGTATAAATCGGACTGCTGACACCGCTTTCTGGCCGACTCGACGAGACGATCTCACAGAATTTCAGGGGAGGTAAGTTTCCGCAGAAGACATGATTTATATATATGCGGTTTTCACTCTGGACGTGTTCTATGGCAAGTAGCGGAATTTGCTTACAAGCAGTACTCTATCGAAATTTGGAGAATATCTGCTTCAAATGCCTCCATTAAATCTATTTGCATCGATATTTAAATCTCATCCATGATCATGACTCTAAAACAATTGGAGACCTTGTCAGGGATGTACATATCTACAAACAGGGCATAAGCAGCGAGAAAGCTATTTTTGCGGCAGGAAAAATGCCATGTCGTGTGCAAATGCGCCATTACTAATTCCGTATGTGCCAAATATGTGTGGAGATATGTTTTTAGCGCTACTCTATGTTTTCTTTAGTTTACACGTCTAAAACAACGTTTACGCAAAAAAAATAGTGGCTGCAAATTTCGATTTCCAGCCATTTTACACTTGTGCTATGTATTTACATCCATAAAAAGGTATGGTACAGAGCAGCGATAGTAACGAAGAATGTTCGCTTCAAGATTACTTAATATATTTAACGCTGCGCATATTGCAGATGATTTTCGGTTGGGTTTGGTTTATGGATTATGAGGATTTATCGTCCCAAAGCAACTTAGGCTATGAGGGACACCGTAGCAAAGGTGTCTAGAAATTTCTACCCGCTGTGGTTCTTTAACGCGCGCTGACATCGCACAGTACACGGGCATCTAGAATTTGGCCTCCACAGAAATTCGACCGCCGCGGCGGGGATTGAACCCGCGTCTTTCGGGCCAGCAACCGAGGGCCATAACCACTGAGCCACCGCGGAAGCAAGTTTTTGGACTTCGGATGCTTTCGAAACAGCCTCATAAAGCAGTAGCTCGAAGAAGCGTACATATCTCCAAATATTACTGCAATGCCTAGTAACGTGTACATTTAGTGATCAGTTACCACATGGCTGTACTGCATTGCTAAATAGAAAATAAAATTTTTGTATATGCAAGGACGTTTCTCCTAAAGCAATAAAGAAATACCTAAATATCCGTACATGCTCGACGAGCGCAGTTCACACTTCAAGTTGTAATGAGCAGAAGAGAATATTCTATAATATCAGATGACCGCAAAGAATAGGGGAGATAACTAATGTGCTGTGCATGATAGCTACAATTTCGTTAGTTCTCCTAGGCATAGAAAAACATCTTAAAATTCAATTTTCAGTCCTTACGGGCTTCAGCATCGATTGAACCTATGCGGCTTACCAGCCGGAGTCATTTTGCAATGCCGCCGCTTAACTTCACTTGGACGATTCCGCTGCCGTGTAGCCTGCTCTGTGGCAAATGCGCAGCTTATTCTTTTTTGACGCACTTGATGCCAGTGCACTCGGGAACACGGCTATATTGCGGGAAAGGAAGCAACATGTGTGCAAGATTATTGTTCTCACACCAGAGACAACACTGAAATGTTCCTTTTATAAGCTCCTAATTTTTCTGTCACTTAAAAATGCAGCAAATTTGTAAAATTGCTGTCATTCTCAAAGAAATGCGGTCTGTAATTATCACCATCGAAATTTTTTCGACAAGTCGCCGCAAAGGGTTCTTACAGAGCGAGGATAAAAACATGTACTGAGAACCCAATCAGTGAAGGGTAATCCATGAATATTTCTAACTTTTTACCCAGCTTGCAAAGTTAGGATCGCCAAGAAAAAAACCAACATGGCGTGCCTGGCACCCACTTTACAAACTGGCAAAAATCAGACCCGTATGCATAAAACGCTGGCAGCGTGATTTATGTAGCCCTTGAGGTTTTTTGATGCTGACAAAAAGAACAGTACACATCGTTAGGCTTAGGTGCCCAAACCACTCGTATTAAGCATTAAGCGTAATAAGCATGCTGGATAATTATAAAAATTGGAAAACGAAATGAATGTGGCGTCCTTAATACGCTTCATAAAAGTAAGGAAAGGCATGAAATGTAAACTATGGAATGAAGAAGGACTAGAAGCCTGAACGGCCACCAACCTGCTCTCTAACACAAATTACAGCCTGTGACTGCTATAACAAAGTGCATAATCAGCTTCAAACTTTGTACAATTTCTTGCATTGTGGCAAGAGACAGAGAAGGTATTCTAATGAAAGGTAAGGCGGAGAGGTCGGCCGGCGCAAAGGGGGACTCTGACCTGGTATTGCACACTGGGGAAAAATGAAAGAGAAGGTAAAAGGAGAGTAAGGGGTGCGAATGGGAGGGTGCTGATGTCATAATACAATGAAATGTTTGGATTGTCCTTGTTTAGATGGGACTATGCACACACCGGTGTGGCTCTCATCTCGAGAGACGACATGCAGCATATGGAGCGCACGTCTTCCGCATGTGCATTATGTCCTGCATCCGATACACATACTGCGCACACACAACGCTCAAAGTTGCAGAGAGAAGTCCTCTGCACACTCACATCTCGGCACAAACGGATGTGCACTCAAATTGGCGCACTGTTTCTGAAAAATGGCGGTGGCTGAACACCGCTTGATCCAGGTTATACGGGGCGAAAAAAAACGATTAAGCGTGGTTGCACACGATTTAGCTTTGCATCAATATTTTATTGTTTTAGCCTTGCTGATTCATTGTTCTTCAACCCTAGGTGAAGCTTGGGCTTTTCTGCAGATTAAATTAAAGTGTGCCCTGTGGTCGGTGAAGTAGTTCGCAACGATTTGAATGCTCGAAACATCCAGGTCACATCCTAGCGGGAACTTGTGCAGCCCAGGTCCAACGCGTTGTTCCACTGTGTCGTTAAAACGCCGAGGTCTGTGGCGAGTGTTAGGCCCAACTCTTTGTACGTTTTGACAAAGAAGCTAGACTCTGTCTTGTTGACATCCCTGAACAGTAGCATCGACCAATCTTGAAGATCTTAGCACGGCATACACGTATAGAAACTCCAAGGCGTCTGCGACGGTGGTGTTGGGAGCGATGTGCACACAACCTACAATAAGTTCGCTCTTCCAGGATACCGATTAGGACTCCGTGCCGTTCAGGCACGGAAGGATATGAACTCTTCTTCCAGTTTGATCCTGAATGACATAGATTGCTACCCCGGCATTCTTAATGCGCTATACAGACCAGTGAGCCGCCGCCAACCGTTCGTAGCAAGCATCGTTGGGAACACCGGGTTCCCGTGACGACCCACCACATCGGCTGCGATGGCTCAGTGGTTATGGTGCTCGACTACTGACTCGAAAGACGCGGATTCAATCCCAGCCGCGACTATCGAATTTCGATGGAGGCGCAATTCTAGAGGTCCGTGTTCTGTGCGATTTCAATGCGCGATAAAGTACCCGCAGGTGGACAAAACTTCCCGAGCCATGCACTACCGCGTCTCTCCTTAGCCTGAGTCTCTGTGGGACGTTAAACCCCCTTAAATCCAACCTAATCCAAACCACCACAAAAGCAAGAGTTGGTGAGCCTGTCCCGCCAAATATCTTGCGCGTGCGCCCTCAGAGACCTAGTATTCATCAATGCGACGGTTAACACTGGCCGGGAGAGCCTAGGAGGTTCAAGCAGCAGTCCTACGCTGTAGCCAGCGAATGTTGTTCTAGCCGCCGCCAACACACTGCATGACAAGATCGTGAAATCTGAGCGCACAGATATACCTCACTATGATGCAATAATTGCAACTATTCCGATCCATTAAAGAAATCATCGTACAGTAGTGCACGACATTATCTTTGTGCTAAAGATTTCGCGAACCAGCAAGCGCTGATCCCTCGTCAAACCATTCTGGTAAGCAGCATGAGCATATTTGCATGAGGTTTTTATTGTTCATTCGTTTTAAAGTGATAGGGCCTCGTTTTGTCGCATGCGAAAAACGTCTCTTTATTAATTTACAGCCGCATCTGTACTGAACACACAAAATGTAATTATGAATAAGACAACTAAATATCCTGCATAAGCCGGGATCTTCAGCACCGTCGTAGATTACAAAGGGCGTGGAAAGGACAAAGTCGTTATTAGAGAGAAAAAGCTATATTGTTTGCAAGTATACGAACAACAGATAGGATGCCTGACATAAAATTCAGTAGATTTATTTGGAAGCTCGAACATGTTGCAGATTCCCGCATTAGTTTTCCTCTACTTTCACGGCTGCGTTGACCAGAATGCAGCATCAAACGAGGGTTTCAAATTTATTTCGATGTTCTTCTTAGAATATACTGTTATTCATGACGGTTGTTACAGCGCAGTGGAATCAGAGTTTTTAAAATGCAGCTTTTTGAGATATCGAGTTTCTTTTTGCTGCATTCAAATACTAGTATTGGCGAACGTCATATATGAGGTGAATCATGGTGACTTGTGTGTGGTTACCTATTCCTAAAAATTACCTTTCTTGTCATTGCAGTGAAGCGCCTGCTTTAATTCAAATTTTTAACCGGCCAATACGAATGGTCAGAACACTTTTTAGAATTACGAACATGGATTACCTTGTGCACTTCGAGGCCACAAATTTCGATGCCGAGTGCCTTTTTAAAAGCGTGTGTTGTCAGCGCGCTTGAAGTACATTAGTAGCTAACTGTGACTTATTGGCGCTTGCATCACCCCACTATTTCTACCTTGCGTGGACTAGAGAAGCGAGCAGCGGCAAGCACCGCACCGCAGCACCGCAGTACCGACAATATGCCACTTGACGCATCTTTCGCGGAGTAACCTGATGTGATGAACTACTCTTCGACCCACGTTTTTCCAATGCTCCCGCCCATGCTTCTCAGCGGTAAAGCAACCAGTAATTAAACGTTTGAAGTGAAGACGATTGGCAAGAGAATTTTGTAGTGCATGTGAAGAAAAGGCTGCAGCCAAGGAAGTCGGTGACGAAAAAATGCAGAAAATTTTTGCCTAAATTATACAAACGTGCGAAAGCAGAATTGCATGAAGGATAACGATGACGATAAAGATAGAGAGTTCTTTGTCTTTGTATTGGTGCCGCCGATGGAAGTTGATAAAGACGACGATGTGCAATGCGCAGCGCGAGAGTGTGTTGCAGCTTAACACGAGGCGTGAGGCAAACAACAACAACAACAACATAACACGAGGCTTGCTCGGCTGCTGTAATAGCCTAGCACTCTCGCGCAGTCTCCAGCGAAGGTGACCTCTTCGCGCCGCCACAGAGTCGAATCCTAGTCGCAGATATTTATTGTATTTATGTAAGTTGCTTCTTTGACTTTCCACAAACCCAAAAAACATCTCAAGATCTTGCTCGAGGTTTACCGATCGGAATAGCGTTTTCGCAATAATACGCGTATTTGCACTGGGGCCGTACGTATTCCGAGTTTGTGTCACAATAAAAAGCGTCATAATGTGCCGCAGCGGCCGCACGTGATTGGTCGAAACACCGGAAGCGGATGTCGGTTCGGTTGCGACTGCGAGCGGCAGCAGTATGTCACCGCGTTGCGATTGCCACAGGGAAACGTCCAGCGGCACTTTTGCTGTTTGCCGACAAATGGAATGGGGCCAATGTGTGAGAGCAGAAACATTCAGCCACAAGTTCAATTGCTCATTGAATTTCACTGTAAAAGGGTAATATAAAAGCAGCTTTATTTGCCCAATTGACTTCAACAAATAGAAACAATAGTTCAGATACTCTTTTCTGTATCGTAAAGGCCGGAGGTGTACTTAAGAAAATACTGTACGCAACTACGGAGGCTTTTCAGTGACCCAAGGCGGCCGCTACAGCCGTCGATCGCCAATGTTAAATAAAAGTCAGCTATAGCTGGTTCGCATAACACGGCGTTTTACATTAATCTTGAGTGCAGAAGGTAACAGAGAGGAAGATTTGTGGCATGCACTCACGCGCTGCACAATGCGCGCTCCGTGCCGTGCTGAACCAAGACACCGTGATTAATTGCGTCGGCAACCTCGCTGTACGCAAGTTGGCGCTGTTCTCAGACGGTTGTGCAAGGCGGTAATTTACGTCTTCATTTCTTTTATGCTGGAACTGCAGGAACCGCGAGATGCATGTGATAAGTTTTTAATTTTCCTGCCGCAAATAAATAAAAGGGTGGTATCTAAAAAAACATTCTTTGTGTGTTTCTCTTCATGCACGCATAGGGAGACTTCGCAGACGAAGTTTTCATAAGTTCGCCATGATACGAAAACGCCTAATACTCTGACGCCTGAAAACTAACTTGCAAGCTAACTCGGGAGCTCAGTGCAGAGCCACACCACCGCGGCCATAGAGAACCGTAAGGGACGCCGAAAAACCACCACTGGCATGTCAAACGCGTCGGCGTAGCAGCGCGTCGCTGGTGACTGAACATCCGTGCACATGAGCGGTTTCACGCTCGCAGGCATTACACACGATCATAATGCAGGGACGCTTCAACAGCTAACATAAAGTTCTATAATAGGAAATGCACGCTTGAGAGCAGTAAACGCATGTATTTTGCGGGTCATTATGCTTTATGTTACATCATTCAACGTACGCAGACGAGATAACTCCGGAGATAGTGGCGCCAATCTGTTTGAATGAAAGGAACAATTTCTACAGCAAACCGGTGCTGGTAAGGCCGAGAAGCTACGAAATCGTCCAACGAAATAAAAAAACAAGCAAAATTTATTGTCCATCTAATTTGTTATAGGCAAGATAAGACGAAGTGAAAGTCCCGTACACAGTTGATAGCCAGTTCACGTGCCGAAAAACGCAGTAACACCGAGGAGTTGACTTAGAAGAGAGAGGCTCCGCTTCAGAACGCGCCGCCATGTTGGGCTGTCCTTGAGGATGTGCTACGTACGCTATGTGTTTGACGTCACCGTCCGGTTTCTTCAACCCTTTTCGCTGCATCCGTACCACCCCATCTGCTTCCGGCGTTTTGACCAATCAGGTGTAGCCACTGCTCCAGATTATGACGCTTTTTATTAAGACATAAACTCATAATATGGACCCTGGTGTTGCGGCGCCTCTAGGGGTAATTTGTTCGCAATGAGACAAAAAACTGATGGGTGGTTTTTTACCCTCACTCATTTTTGATGTTCGGGAAGAGATCTTATTTTGTTCACGAATAAAGTATAAAGAATAAAGTGTACTGATAGATTTCAACAAGCAGGCCTAGGAATCATCATCATCCCACTGACCACAGCCGGGAAC
This sequence comes from Amblyomma americanum, assembly GCA_030143305.2. Lineage (NCBI taxonomy): Eukaryota > Metazoa > Arthropoda > Arachnida > Ixodida > Ixodidae > Amblyomma > Amblyomma americanum. The sequence continues at coordinate 77,175 of JARKHS020028478.1, forward strand.
CAGCAAGGTTAGGGCAGCAAGGCTCCCCAACATTAGACAGGATGAATCAGGGTCCGAAACCAAACAAGCGCCCCTCACCAGAACAAGCGTATTGCTGCTTGGTACCGGTAGTTTTCAGCCACATTTTCTTGTAATTGAAAAATTAGCCCCGTCTCTCGGTTACCAGTGGCTACGAGACAAGTCGAAAAATTGAAATCAATGAAAGGTCCTTTGCAGACATCGAGTCTGCATTGTATGAACTGGCAGCTTAGTGCACTGCGTCGGCAGGAAACCTGAGTTTCAAGGTTGGGACAAAGCATTTCGTCGATTTGCGGGGAGCATTCTCTTGCGTACAAGGTCGGATTAACAAGAATATGTATTACCAGAATTTGCTGAAAGAAATGAGCGGAAAGCCTGAGTACCATTGTCAGCTAAAGCAAGAACATCAAATGGACATAACAAACCCAGAAGTACTAGATAGATCACAAATGTGCACCGCACGACCAGCTTGTTTACAAAGAAAGACAAAGAGGTCAGCGAGGAGAGACGAAAGAATGTATATTTGGGCAATGTTACGAAGCAAGTGGGAAGATATGCAAGCAGATCAGTAATTTATGATAAGAAGAAAGCAATACGATAGAATAATTACACTTATATATTCAACATTACACGTCCAACCTGGCATCAGATCAGGTGTAGCGATACACGATTGGAAAGCGTAAAATTACCACAGATTAGAAAACAAAACGCCAAAAGCTAATGAGAAGTAGGCATATAAATGACACTGCGCAGCAGGCGATAAAGAGCAGTTAAGCATTTTGGTAGAGAGAATATTCTGCTTTACTAAAGGAGCCTTCCTTAGAGGGTAAAACATTAATACATACATTAACAATATCACAACGCATTGTGCAATTGAAACCTTATGATAGCTAGCGAGGATAGCGGCAACCTCTCCCGAGACACAAAGGATTTCGATTTAGAGTCATAAAAACATTAAATAATGCTTATTCTGACAATAGAATAAAATAATGAGAATTCACAAACATGATAAAGAAATTGATGCAGGTTCGTCGCAGTTGTTCCCGAGCTTAACGCAGTGAGAAAACTACTTTGCTGCAATTCTTTCTGCAATTTTTTGCACATTTCTTTCTGAAATTCTTTACTTTTATTTTTGTTGTTTTATCTTTGTTGTTTTATTTTGCTTATAGTGCTTTTCTGTTTCATTTTATATTTATTTTATTTTTGTTTTAGTTTTTATTTATTATTTCTATTTTGCGCTCCGCTACCTCCCAACGTCGTTTTGTATACCGACTTGACTTTGAAGAACGGGAGTAGTATTTTGTTACTTTTATTTTCCGCCCCGCTGCCTGCCAAGTTCCTTTTGGATAACAATATGAGTTCGAAGAATGAGGGGAGGAGATCTTTCGCTCTAAAATTAAGCGAGGAAAGTAATATAAGGACAGGCCTGTGAAAAGTTTACGAAGTGAATAAGACTTCGTATAAGCATGGAGAAAAATAGGCATGGATAAAAAAAATTGGCAGTGGCTTAGCTCGGCTATGCCAGGATATACATACCGAAAACTAAGGCATATCATGGTTAGCCATGGTTAATCCTGATTGCAAGTCCAGCTTTGTCTGGTTGTCTGACTAGTTGTCACGTGGTTTGTCACGCGGTTCGTCACGTGGTGTGGTGCGACAACGGTGGGGCTGCGAGGATGTTGGGAATGCGAGCACGGCGAAACTGCGAGTTCGTGGCCAATGTAGCTTTCGCTACAAAACACCTGTAAGCCCTAAGAGACAAGGAAAGCGATGTCACAAGTAATTAGTATATCACAGTGAAACAAAGGTAGGAGTTGTGCACGGAGTCAGAGCAATAATCAAATCATTGTCTACATCAAGGGAATATATTCAGAGGATGACGAAAAGAAGATCTCCTGACTTATGAAAAGAGGAAATGTGGCATATGAGGATTAAGTTACTGAAAATCTTTTGAAAGGCGGGTAAGAGCAATAATCAAAGGATTGTCGACATAAAGGAAATTAATATTCAGAGGATGACGAAGAGAAGGCCTCCCCATGTGCAAAGAGGAACGTGCGCAGCAGGCTCTCTGTGTGGACGAGGCTTTCATGGACGTGGAAGCTCTGGTCTGTTGGGATCGATCGGCTAAGTTTTCGGGTGGTTGGATTGTGGCCTTCTCTCTCTGCGTCTTTGCGCGGTAAGGCAGTAAGCCCGGGCTATGTCGACCCAGTTTCCCGGCCAGGGGAGCTCCCTCTGGTCGGCTTCTCTGTCCCCTGATCTCCTGCCGTTGGAAGCTTTTTTGCGCAGTGGTGTCGGCAGTATCCCTGTCGCGCTGGTGCCTAAGGATGGTGGTGCAATCAAGATGAACAACCCTGGTGCTGTTCGGGCTGCTCTCCAGTCGGCGACTTCTCATAATGGGTCGATCACAGTTGGTACGCCAGTTTGGACGCGGCGGGATTCTGTGCAGATCGCCAGACCTCGCCTGTGTAAGCGATTTGCTAAACTCCTCATCCTTTGCCTCCCTTCGGGTTGGTTCCTTCATCCCTTCACATCTGGCGTGCACGAAAGGTATTGTACGAGGGCGTAGACACTTCCCCGTCTCCGGCAGAGGCTCTTGAGCTTCTGTTGGCTGCAGGTGTTGTTGCTGTGCACCGCTGTAGCCGGGATGTAAACAACTTTCGGATGCCCACTGAATCTGTAATTGCTACCTTTGCCGGCACTTCCTGCCCCTCTGAAATCAAGGCATGGCCCCTAATTTTTCGGGTAGACCCGTTATCATCTCGGCCTCTGCAGTGTAACGACTGCTGGCGCTAAGGACATAGCGCCGGCAGTTGCAAATTCAACTTGAGGTGTTGCAATTGTGGGGATGGTCATTCAACGAGCACCTGCACTGAGAAAAAATGAGAAATGTTGCCTTTGCGGTGGTGCACACTCTGCAAACTACTCAAATTGTCCCTCTCGAGCTCAGGAAATCAAAATTCTAGAGATAATTGACAGAAAACGCTGTTCGCGCCATGACGCTATTTCAGAGGTCAATGAACGTGCCCACGGTTATGCCGCTTTGACCGCTCGGCAAGGTGTCATGTTGGACTCAACGCTGTCCCAGGCAATTGCGGCTGCTGTGAAGGCTTCCATGTCTAAAATGGTAGAAAAGATTGTTGCAAGTGTGTCGGAGTGCCTAACAAACGTTCTAGCGACTCAGGCTGGTTTGGCACCTCTTTCGACAGCAATTCCCTCTCCTCTTATCCGGTCTTCAATTCCAGTAGCATCACAGCCCCAGGAACAAACTTCTGCCCCTTCCGCTGTACCTACCTTGGGTACTTCGAGGGATGTTGGCATAATCTATGATTCCGAGATGGTGGAGCCTGATGCGCGGCTTAAGCGCAGCGGGTCTCCCATGTCTCATTCGTTGTCTTCTCTGTGCACCCAGCCTAAATCAAATAAGCAGCAGCTTGGCACCAAACGCAAGGATACAATTTTGAAGCAGGCAGTTGCTGCTGCTAGGCTTTCGCAACCATAGCGTCGTTGCGAGTTTTGCAGTGGAACTGTCGCTCTATTCTATCAGCTTCCACAGATATACACTGCATTTCTACCCAGCTTAATCCGGTTGTCATAATTCTGCAAGAAACGCGGCTTTCAACCGACAAACATTTGCATATAAAAAATTACCGTTCATTTCGCCTAGATCGCCAGTCTAGAGGAGGTGGTTTACTAACTTTAGTCTCTTCAAAATTTTGCCACAGGGCTATGGTATCTTTTCAACAAATGTCTCCTGACTGTGAGATTTTGGCTCTAGACTTTGCACTTCCTAGGTGCTCTCCATTCTCAATAGCAAATTGTAATTTCCCCAATGGAGTCCAGGATGTTAGACCTCTGGACTTGTTACTCGCTAACTGTGAAAACCCAGTTCTCGTGGCTGGGGACTTCAATTCTCACCATGTATCGTGGGGTTTCAGGACTAATACATGCGACAAGCGCCTTTGGGACTAGGTTTCTGATCACAACCTGATGTGCTTAAATACAGGATCGGCCACTTATCTTCGCTCACACACTCAACCTGTTTTAGATCTCACGTTCATTAGTCCTGTAATTGGCGTAACGAATTGGTCGACTGTTGCTAGCGGCACCTCAAGTGACCATATACCTATTCATTTTGATATCATATGTCGTGTTACTCCGGCGTCTTCTCAGTTGCGGTCACATGTAAATTATGACAGATTTCAGACGGCGTTGCGCTCTGCCCTTGCTTCAGTGTCTAACATCGCCGAGATCCACCAGTCAGCAAGCATATGTCTGGCTATAGAGGAAAGCCGTAAAAGTCGGAGTTCCTGGTGAGGCGAACAAAAGGGAATTCTAACTGGTGGAATGCGGACTTTACAAGAGATTACAGGCGGAGGAAGGCAGCATGAATAAAGCTTCTTCATAACCAATGACCGAATAACTGGAGGGATTATAAATTTATTGCAGCCGCCTTTAAACGCACAGTTTCTCGCGCGAAGAAAAAATATGACTCAGAACACTTCGATTATGTTTCAAATGCAGGCAACCGACGTACACTATTCGGTTTTCTACGGTCTAGGAAACAGCCCATGTCCTCTCATAATTTTCAGTCATTAGTTATGTCAACTGAAGAAGCTATCCAGGCGGTTGAATTAATTGCCACAGGCCTGAAAAAGCGGTTCTCGTCTTCACTACCTTTGCACCCAATGTTGTTTGCACCAGTCGTGCCAAATGATAATACCTCACAAGTAAATCTATCAGGGCTTTCACAAGTTGTTCAGAGATTTCCAGCTGCTGCTCCTGGTCCTGATGGTGTTACTACAAAGATGCTCAAGATTCTCTTTGAAGAGTCTCTCAACTCCTTATTGCACCTAATAAATTACTCTCTCAAACACGCTTGGATACCTTCTGATTGGAAGCTGTCCAAGGTGATCCCTTTACTTAAAAATCAGGGTGGAGGCTATGAATTGGATAATATTAGGCCAATTTCTTTAACATCAAACGTGGTAAAGTTGATAGAAAGGGTGTTACTAATTCGGGTGTCAGCCATTGTGGACCGCAAAACAATACTCAGCCCGTGCCAACTCGGTTTCCGGCCACGGTGTACGATATGAAATGTACATGCTGATCTTGAGAGCAAAAATAGCCTTTCGCGTCGTCAACGCCTGGTGGCGGCTTTGGATACGTTAGACGTCGCCAAAGCTTACGACAGTGTAGATCACTCCATCCTGATACATAGGCTACAGTCTTTTCAATTTCCAGATTATATAGTTGCATGGATATCTGCATTTCTTTATAACAGGGAATTCTTTTGCGTCCATAATGGTGTTCTTTCAGAGAGGTTCAGACAAATGCGAGGTATACCGCAAGGAACTGTTTTTTCTCCTGTGCTCTTTAATATTCTGTTGTGCACAATTCCTCTCCACCGCCATGTGCGCACTTACGTCTATGCGGACGATATTGCGTTTTTTGCGGCTGCGCCGGATATACATTCCCTGTATGGTCTGTTGCAGTCATATTTGAATACACTAGAACACTGGTTGAGCGCATTACACATGAAGTTAAATGTTGGCAAGTGCGCCACCCTTGTTTTCCCTCTATACACTCCTGTAATGGTCTCTCTCACTTGCCAGTTAAAAATAATACCGCAGGTTCAATCTCTACATTACCTAGGGGTCATTTATGACAACAAACTCACCTGGCGACCTCACATTGACCATGTCGTGGCGAAAGGGGTTAGTGCCGTGGGCATGCTACGGAGATTATGTCATCACCGGTACGGCATGCGCAGAGATGCGCTATTAATGATCTACATAATGTATGTCAGGCGAATTTTAGAATTTAGATCAGTGTTGTTTTCAGGCTCGGCTACATATAAACTTCGTGCTCTCGTCCTTTTAGAGAAGGAAGCACTTCGCATGTGCCTCGGTCTTCCAAAATTTGTGGCTGCCAATGTGCTGTACTTTGACGCCCGCGTTCCGCCTCTCTTATCACAACTTCAATTTTAACTGTGCAAACTTACCTCATGATCTCTGAATCCCATTTCCACCGTACCCAAAGCATTTTCTGTTGTCAGCCGACCTCCTTTTTTGGTGTCCGCTTGTTTCGTTTCAATTCCCCTCAGGTAGTGTTGGTGCAAACATTACTTCAGCCTTTAGATGTAAACATTTATGATATTCTTCCTGCGCTTCGCAATGAGCCCGCTATCCACATTGTTTTCGACGACATATTCCGAAAAAATGCAAAACTTTTGCCACCGAGTATTCTAAATGGTCGACTAGAAGATCATCTGAGGACCCTACCTACAGCAATAGCCACTGACGCATCGCAATGCAATGAAAAAAGCAGGTGTGGGAATATTTTGCTCGCATTTAGACTGGTCCTTTTCACTGCGCCTTCCAGATTTCACCCCTATTTTTCAAGCAGAGTTTCTAGCAGTTGTACTTGATCTACGCAAGCTAGACTCCTCTATTACAGCTGTTGCAGTAATTACTGATTCTTTATCTTTGTGTTCGTCCCTCGCTGCACATGTTGACGGTCCCATTTTAACAACTTTCTTATCCCTACTTCCTGCGCATTTGAGCCTTGTTCATTTAGTATGGGTTCCCGCTCACAGCGGTGTGACAGTAAATGAGATTGCTGACAATCTCGCAAAGGCTTCCCTCAACGGCCACGTGTCGCCAATCATCCCGTCTACTGCCTATATTACAGCATCTAGATTTCGGCGACGTGCCTTTTTAAGCACGCAAGACACAACACTTTTAACATCGGCGGATCATAAGCACCTTTAATATTATTGGAACAGGAAAATTTGTTGCTCTCGGCAGCTTGAAGTATCACTGACGAGGCTGCGCTGCCCCATCCCCCCTCTAAATTTCTGTTTACACAAGTCGGGTTTGGCGCTTTCTCCCGTTTGTGCATTTTGCCGTGAGCCTGAATCTATAGAACATTTTTGGCTGTATTGTCGCCGATTCAACTCTCTGAGCAAAAGGTTGCTGGAGTAGCCCTTGCAGCATCTTGGCCTTAGTTTGAGCAGCCCGCTCTTGCTATCATTTGGCGCCACCACATTTGGGTTCAGCCACAGATCTGTTTGTACCGCTGCTCTAAATTTCCTGATAGAATCTCACCGACTGCCTTGCTAAGTGGTCCAAAATTTTTCTTTTTTATCAATTCTTACATTTTGACTTAATCATTATTATTTAATCCCTCTCTTTATTATTATTCTTATAATTTTGAAATCAAAACTCTCATCCCTTTTCTGTTCATGAGGAAGAATCTCACCGGTGTTGCGCTTCCACGTGCTTTTCCTTTTTATTAACTGCGTTCAGGTGAATAGCCACCCGATTCTTGGCCGATACCCCAGTGTGGGTATGTGCCATCTTTTGATAGGCTAACAGCAACAACAAATGTGGCATATGAGGATTAAGTAATTGAAAATCTCTTGAAAGACGGCACACGTTCAGTTAAAAAACTTAGCTCCCTGTTTAATTATTGTCTCTTAATCTCAATCGTAGAGGAACCAATGATATTTTAAGATTTTATTCTTTTTCTATTAGCAGAAGAGTAAGGCTTGAAATAATATATCCGGAGTAGCGTGAAGTGTCAAGCTGAGAAGGTGCTTTCCATGGTAAACGCCAACTGACACTATAATTTTGAATATTTCACAATATTCATGATATTCTCAATATTTTAGCTTCTGAGAATTGATCAGAATATAGCCAGTTCTTACTTAGCTTCTTTAAACACATACAGGACGTACACTCCGCCAAATCTAACAGGCATGTGTTGCATTACTAAACGCATCTTGTAAAAAGCCTGCTCTCGGCTATACCGCTGTTACACTCTTGCAGTAATTTGGCGCTTGAGGTTGCTGTTGGCTGTCTATTTTGCTCACAGTACGTTTGAGAGGAAGGCTTTATTGATTAGATGAAGTTTATTAGGAATCTTTGTTGTGTACAGCTAGGAATAGCCAAAACACGCGGGATACGCAGCAATTGTTCTGGTGGCGCAATCGCGCTTACTCCGGGTAAACGACTTGTCTGCCGTGGCAGGAATGGTAGTTTTACCAGAGGATGAAGAGAAATGAAAGAAGAGAGCAGGTGACGCGAATTTCAAATAATTTTGATCCAATGAGGGAGGAATTCCGTTAAAATATTATATAAAAAATAATCTCACACCTCAATTTACATAATGGATATGCCAGTGGTTAGCCGAGAAAAGCTTTTCACAAGATGCATTTAAAAATGCAGCACCTAAGCCAGTTAAAGATTTGGCCGGGAATACACATTATTCAGCGAGAAGATCTGTATTCTAGGTGGCGTAGCCGAGCGTTTCTGTTTTCTGGCGCCAAGCTGGAATTTATTTTGAGATTTTGGTTTTCTTTTTTCTTTCACACCACCTGCCTTTCGCCTGCCGACGTGTCAGTAGGCGAGTAGGAGGACAGTACAATTCAGCAATAGAGATTAATGACGGTGATACTTTTTAAGACGGTCACTTTCTGATGGCCGGATCGCGTCGTCAACCATGGGTCTAGGAAGGCTGTGAGAGCGTTCCCAAATGGCCAACACTTGCAATAAATGTGACCACCTACAGTCTTAAGGCACCTTTGGCGCGCAATTAATTATGGTCGCGCGGCTAGCAAGTGTGGAACATGTAATGAGGCAGCCATCAGAAACGCTGTTTCTCTTCCTGCGGAGAGGCCATTGGGATTTCTAAACAGTTCGCAACTATCTGCCACACAACTCTTGAGAACTGTGGTACAGCTAAATGGCACTGCAATAATGAGATCTGGAAACAATTGTTCAATTCACCGTCGCTAAAGTTTTCAGGAAATATATTTTCGAGGATGTATTGGGAAATAAACAATGTCCAGTCAGCTTGTAGATCGAAAGCGGAGGCAGGACCCATACCCAATCGACTGCTGTCCGCTGCATCAGGTTCTATTTTGATCTCCTCAAACCGACTTGGAGCACGTCTTCCTCGCGCGACCTGAAGCGCAGAAAGGTCGCTGCTGCAGGGAACCACCATATAGAAGAGCTGGTCGACCAGTGAGAGTAAGGGGCAGGCGCAAATGAGAGACGAGGGAGAACCAGAAAGCTGAGGAGTTATGGAGTCGTTTGCATGCTAAGCTGGCCTCAGGCCGTTCAGTGCTACCAAGGCAGCGCAGGCGTTTATGTCGATGATATGAGATGCTTCAAGGCACTCTAAGACGCGAAACGGCCCGAAGTAATGTGGCTGCCGCGGAATTTGTGACGGAGAAAGAACATGGGTAGCCGTTGCGAGGAGAGGTGAGATTTATACTTGTCTAGGTGCCTGTCGATGTGATCGCTGATGTAGATCGCATCAAAACACACCACGGAGGAGCTACATGTGCTTTTGGGGTTTAGTAGGGATTGTGGAACCTGAAAGAAGTCAGTAGGAAGCAGGATTGATGTGCCATACGCATGCTCAGCCATTGAGCAGAAGGGGACTTGTTTGAACGCGCAATGTATGCCCAATTCGGTATGCTCAAGCGCGGAACCCCCCCCTTCTGATGTGGCATGCGCGGGGAGGGCGTCCTTGGTGTAGAAGTTGAAATGTTCCACTAGATTGTTTTTGTCTATGGGTGGTATGCGGAGGTTCGCAGGCAAATCTCGCCGAAAAGGAGAGAGGCTACAGCCAAGGCAGACGACTTGGACTGTCTGGAGCGGTCCGCGATGTATATAGACGGACTTCAAAAGTGGGCAAGAATAGAAAAGAAAGGAGAAGCGACGGAAGAAGCAGAAATATCGGAGAGTAGGGTTTGTTCCCGCCAACGGATACGCCTGTCCCAGAAGGTGGAAGCTCTAGCACCAGCTGCATTGACCAGGTGTAAGCTCTCTTACCAAGTCGATATGCACCGCATCAAAGCAGGTGCGGGGGTGCTAAAAAGAAGTAACTGGGGGAACAGGCTGGCGGTGGACTTTCGTTCGCTGGCGAGAACTAGATACGCGCATCCAGTCTCGAGCACAGCATTCATGCGCAGTCAAAAGAAGCGAGACTCCAGAAGAGTAGGAGAGAGAGAGAGAGAGCGAGAAAGAATGAACTTTAATTAAAAAATACGGATTGAGCGATTCGCGGGTTGGGCCACCAGTCCAGAGGTTGTGTAGTCTGTAGCGTCTCCCCCCCCCGGTCTTGTCTTCCAGGATGCCGCTGGCCAACGGTACCTTCCTGAGTTTGTTTGTCGAGTGGATTTCAGAGAGGGCAAAGATTTGCAGGGTGTCGGAGTTTCTCATGCGAAAAGAATCAGTAGTAAATGGCCTGCAAAAACTCCGCAGAGCAAAGGCACAAGAAAGTACTGCTGTGTATTTAGATTTCCACAATCGGCAGTAATGTGCTCTCACACCACGAATGTGCAGCTCTCACACCAAGGATAATATTCTTGAATCGCAGCTGGGTAAAAACATTATAGTTATACGGCTGTTTTCTCCTAGGTAATGCCAGCGAAGGAAGCTTTTCACAGAACAAATTTTATTTATTTCCCTCTTAGTACACTGATTTTGTGAGTGTTCTTAATACGAGATTTTTATTTCCGGCTTTGTTCCAAACAGTTCTTTCCAAGAACAATGCATATGACAAGTCAACTTCGTTTTCAGGTCTTTTGCATAAGTTCAAGGAAAGCTTTTAAATTTATCGTGCAGTTTCCATCCATTTATGTAAAATTAATTCATTGAACTTCCAAAAGTTAAAGGAGAACATTGTTTCTTTGCCAGAGGAGGCAAAAAACGTACAGAATGCAGCTCAAAAAGTATTATCTCGTTACATTGACCTTAATTGAATAAGGACTCTTCACTACCAACCGCAAAGCTGCCTAAGTATTACATGTCAGTCATACCTAAACTCATGAGACAGGCCTAAACAGCTTTGACACAACTCACACAAGTGAAGTCGGTTTTTACTAGATCAAAAATTATAAACTATCGAGACGATTCTTGTAAAAGCAGATTTACTTTCCCCCACCGTTGTTAAAATATCGAGAGTTGGCGTGCTATTTTTCACATTGCGCAACGTTAAAGAACGTAGCCAGCCTACCTTCAACAGTGAATGAGCGATGCCTGATCTATGTAAATATAGGAAACTTTTTAACTGGCAGAACCAGTTGTAGCAAACTGTGGATATGTCGGCGAACATGGCTCATGATTGCAGGGAATTTATGATGACACCGACACTTGTGGCAAAGATTTGAGAAACTCAGCCAAACAGTGACAATTATTTCCAGGAGTGTGTGAAGGTGCCGGCAATAATAGGGAGGTGAAGGATAACAAGGCCAACATTGGTTTAATCACACTGGCATTTCCAATATCATGAACGCAACGCGAACTTTGGTTGTTCTTTGAGTCACATTTTACCTGCAGAGTTCTGATAATGTGGTGATTTTTTTTTGCTGCCTTGGCATTGTTTTTTTTCTTCAAGAAATGAGCTTTTTAATTGCCCGCTCGGCGACGCACCGCTGATGCAGCGACGCGTCTGCTGCAAGGGGCAGTGAAGAAGGAGAACATTTGCCTCTCAGAGGGTGCTAAGAATCTTTGGCTCTGGACAGGCCACCATTGGAAAGCGAACCTCCAATGTTTGCCTCCAGAACTTTATCCAGTGAAGCTAGTCTAGCAGCGCTGTTCGAGGAACAGCGGGCATGAAATGGGATCTCATAGGGCTTAGTGAGGTTAGAACGACAGAGGTGGCGATACATTGCCTGAGGGCGGGCGCGTACTATGCTGTCGTGGATTAGCCTACAGACGAGAACTAGCTGTGCGATTCATCATTAAAGATATATCTGGCAGCATAGAGGAATTCTATAGTCTTAATGAGAGTGGTAGTTATCGTAATTGTCTTAATAAGAGGCACAGACAGAAGGTGGTGCAAGCCTACGCGTCTACAAGCAGCCATGATGACCAGATTTTCGAAAGCTTCAATGTAGACACGGATTTGGCAGTGAGGAAAGTAGAAACACAGTACACTATCTGATGGGCGACTTCAAAGCCTAGGTATGCAAGAAACAGTCTGGCGACAAGACAGTGGGCTACTATGGCATACGCTCTAGGAATAGCAAGGGGGAGTTATTAGTAGAGTTCAAAGAGAGAAGAAATTTACAGATCATAAATACCTTCTTAGGCAAACGTTAGAACAGGAAGTGCACGTGGAACAGCCCTAACGGTATGAGCAAAAATGAAACCTATTTCATTATCAGCGCTCATCCTGGCATCGTGCACAACGTGGAGACTGCGAAAGGTGCGTTGTAGAGCCCATAGAATGGTACAGTGCCGTATTAGCTTAAACTTGAGGGAACGGAAATAGCTAGTGAGGCGGAAGCCCATTAACAACCTAATAGTAACAAAAACAAGCATAGAAATACAGAATCTCACAGCAGAACGGCTGTTTGGCTCGGTGGACAACGACCTTAATGTCGAAGTAACAAACTATAATCTCACAGCTCCAATTGCGGAATGCTGAGTAGAAGCAGGCGGACAGATCGCTAGACAGAATACCGGTAAACTCAGCAGATGAAATATTTGGTTAAATATCATAGCAAGAAAGCCTCTAACCCCACATACGAAATTGTACTGGCACAGCTAACAAAGTCAATCAATGACTGCTAGGTGACAAATTAATGGGAGTTTAAAATGGAGTAAATTGATCAGGATATATGGAAGGGAGATTCCATAGATTGATCTATGGAACAATCTATGGAACGAAGGCTTAAAAGCGGCGAAAAGAACTAAGGAGAGCCAAAAATTAGATGCATACGTTAAGCGACAAAAATGCTTTGGCGTTAGCAATATGGATAAAATAGATAATGTAGTTGAAGAGTGGTGCACAAATCTGTACTGTAGGAAGTGTATTCAGGATGGCAATGAGAGTGGCGATAGCGCACAGCAATGAGACATCCGCCAACACCGGGAGAGGAAGGAAATAATGCCTTAGGAGCACACCAAAGGGGAACGCCGCAGGTAAGGATCAGGAAAAAGCATATCAGGTTAAGTACGGCGGAGTTGTGGGGGTGTCACAGGTTTATTAAAACAGCCTTTACGGTAGGCGTTAGTACGGTGGAGAAAATGGGCTAGAAATACTATCCACATTGTACACGCAACACCCAGTGACCTCTAGCGAGCCGGCAGTTTCGCAGAGCGCTAACATCACCGTAATAAATAACAAACATGACGTCGAGACATAAGTTTAGACCGATCAGCTTACTCTTTGTTAACTACGAGTTATCTGCGAAAGTAATCCCTAATAATGTCAGGATTACTTTGGACTTCGATCACCCATATGATCAGGCAGGATTTCGTAAAAGCTACTCGACTATAGACCGCATTCACCCTGTCAATCAGACGATAGAGATTTGCGAAGAATGTAACGAAACCTGTTTGCAGCCTTCTTTTGATTATGAGAAAGCATTCGATCCTGTCTAAACCTCAGCATTCTTTAAGGCATTACAGAGTCACGGTGTAGGTGAACCTTATTTAAAAATACTGACATATATACAAGGGCATCAAAGCCGCCACAGTCTTCCACCAAGTCAGCAATAATTGTTCGATTATGAAGGGTGTCGAATAGGGAGACACAACTGGCCAATGCTGTTCACCGCCTCTTTACAGCAGGTATTCAGCCCCCTGGGTTAGGATGAGTGCGATAAGATTCAACAGAGACAACTTCAGTAATTTGTGATTAGCTGATAATCAATAATGCCTTGCTAATTCACTCACGGGACCAACTGCAAAAGCATGATGAATGACTTGCCCAGGGAGAGGAGAACGGTTGGTCTAAAAATAATTTCAGAAAACCAAAGTAATGAATAACAACCTCTGTAGGGAAAAGCAGTTTACAGTTGGTAGCGAGGCGCTACAAGCGGTAAGTGACTCTGCGGACAGTCTTAGGGCAGGCAGTGACCTCAGATCTGGATGACGAGGGAAAAATAGCAAGCAGAGGAAGAATGGGGTGGAGCCCATTTGGCAAGTTCTCTGAGAAACATGAACGTCCTCGGCGGTGGCTCAGTGGTTATAGTGCTGGGCTGCTGACCAGAAAGTAGCGGGTTTGTTCCCCGCCGCGGCTGCCGCATTTCGATCGAGGAGAAATAATGCTTGTGGCACGTGTACTCTGTGATGTCAGCACAGGTTAAAGAACCACAAGCGGTTGAAAATATCCCGAGGTCTCTAGTGCGGTGTCCTTTAGAGGCTGAGTGACTTCGGGACGTTAAATGCTTTAGGGTCTAAACCACTAACTCATGAACGGCTGTTTACCAATATCTCAAAAGAGAAAACTTTGAAATTGCTTTATCTTACCAGCGTTCACTCTTGGTACAGAACGTGGAGGCTAACGAAAAGGGTTCAGCTTAAGTTAAGGACAACGCGGCAGGCCATAAAAAAATATAGGTGTGACGATAAGAGAAAGGAAGACGGCAGAGAAGGTGACGGAACAAACGGGTGTTAGGTCGTCACAGGCAGAATAGAGGATGAAATCGGCGTGGACAGGACATATACAGCAAATGAAAGATATCGATGGTCGTTAAGGTTAACATAGTGGACAAGAAGAGAAGAAAAGCGTAGAAGGGGCGGCAGAAAGTTAGCTGGGCGGATGAGATTAACAAGTTTGCTGGGATAAGGTGGCCGAAGCTGGTGCACAAAATGGTTAATTGGAAACATATGCCCTATATGTCTCTGTCCTGCAGCGGATGTAGTCAGGTTGATGATGATGAGACGCACCGCGTCTCTTAGTTACTTCGCACTAAACCATTTCAGGAGAGATAACGCGAGGAAAACTCGCCGGCGGCTTTCAACACGATTTTTGCCCTGGGTTTGCATTGTGTTGTAGGGATCCTTCCTGTAGTGCTTAGGAAACGGTTTACGATGAATTCGGTACAGTATTGTGACAACGTTAGCGCAAAATAAGACACAATCACAAGAACTGTGCAGAGGACAATGCGCAGGGAAACGGACAGGGAAGCGCGTTGTCCTGTCCACCGTTCCTGTGATTGTGTCTTATTTTGCGCTAACGTTTTTACATAGAACTATGCACCGACTAGCCCAGCAACAAGGGTTCCTTGAGTATAGTGAGAGTGCTGTGATTCAGCTACGACGACCTATGCATGGTGAAAATCAGCGAATGTATTTATCAACGCCCGGAGTCTGCAATGTATGTTGCGAACACGATTGAAACGAAAACCGCAAGCCGAAGAATGCACTTTACCTTGCCGACATCAAACGGTCGCCTAAGAAGCCCAACCGTGCAGTCGCCTTTGAAACGCTACATTCCGCGTGCTACTCAAGACCGCTCGTCTTTTAATGTCAAATAGCTTTCCCTGATTATTAATTTATTCGATAAACTTAGCTCCACTGATTTTTTAAAGCAAGGTCCACCATGGAGACTTGGCGGGTATTGCCACTGAGAAGGAACCCCAACATGCACTTCCTTCATGGAGAGAGAGAGACCTTTGTGGTGGTTTGCACAGTAGAGTGGTGAGGTTCGAGGTTTCAGCTACCACTGATGATTTTGATTGGCAAGTGGTGAATCGTAAAAGATCTTTTGAGCAAGTTCTCCCTGCCCTCGAGGTGCGTTCTGACTGCTTGCGAAGACTTCTGAAGCATATTTGACGCCGCGCTGCTTCTGATATTTGGTATCCAAGATAATGTTTCATATCCCCTAACTACAAGTGTATTAGCATTTGCCCACCATTCAATATCAAAAAACTTGCCGTACGCCCTTTAAGATTTTGATGATGAAGGAAAAGCGATACCTCTCTGAACAACTTCCGTTGCAGGGTGTGCCACTTTTGTTCATCTAAAAGGAGTAAACACAAGAATAAAAAAGAAATATAAACGAAGAAAGAATTGAGGAAAACAGTGCTCCAAACGTGTATCGCAGAAGGAGGCTTTAAGTGGATGCACAAGATTTACAGATGAATGTACCGACATTACATCCACTTTTTAATATTTTAATGTACTTGGAGCTTTTTTCGCTTACTTTATCTCATTTTCACCTGCCATTCTCATTTAAACCAGTAGAAGTGAAGCCACCAGTTTCTAAGATGTTCATATTTCTTTCTGTGTTTTCAGCGAAGAAGATTTCTGGATCTTGCTAAACGAAGGGGTGCAATGTATATACCAATAACGGTGGCACTACTAATATCGCACTACGTGCTGCCCTCAGAAGCACAGGTATTAGAAAGCCAAGAAGGTGAGTTAATAGAACCTCTGGTTTTTAAACTGTCATCTATGTATTAATTATAGGCTTATGGGAACCTTATTCGGAGACACTATCTGATTCGCAGCGAATGACAATATTGATGAAAATATAAATTTTATTGCTTTAAGTGTTCTGTAAACTAAGTCGCTGCTCCCCATGAGAGCAATGACTGAAGTATATTTTTAAATAATTTAAATTCTGACGAAATAGCTGCCACATATAACACGTCCTGCGTTACAGGAAACACGTAGTAGCAACTTTTTGAAAAGAGTGTATTCAGGCAGTTTCGGATGCCCACACTTGAAGGCTTTTCGAAGAATAGTCTTCGGGGTAAGAGCATCTATGAAGAAAATAAATTTGAGGCATTATACAGCGCCTACAATTCTGCTATTGCTCTGAAATGTAACCAGGCAAGATGATTTGTTTCTCAGCCGTATAGTGCTGCTCTTGTGGCACTTTTGGCACCCATAAAAACCACAAATGCCAAAGAAAAGAGAAAAAAGCTCTCCCCGTGAACAGAATTGAAGCTTGAGGGTTGCCATAAATACTCTGCAACAGGACTACCAGCTAGCTTGGTTTCTTACAGAGAAATGGCGTCGTGTTTGGAAAAAGCAACAGGGCATCGTATAGAAGAGGCTTTAAGTCATCGATAGATATCAAACACGTGGGAGACATGAGAGAGGCCTTTGCCCTACAGTGGGTGCAGTTAGGATGCTGCTGCTGATGATGAGATATTAAATGGTCTCTAAAGGTGAGAACAGGGGCTATTTTCATCTTACGAGGATTTCGAGTCAAAGGGTGGAACAGGGGTCAGCGATATGGCTAACAAACATTATTCCTTGGTTAGTTGTGGAAGCGATAGTACATGCAATTTTCCAGGCCAGTTCTCTTTCTTGTCTCGAAAAAATTGCAGCACACAAAGTTTAAGGATGCATTCCTCTGAGAGAATTAATTTTTTTTTCGCACTACCTTAATGCTTGAAAAAAGTTGAAGTTTTTGCACCTTCGTACTACTGACTAGTGCCAATATGTCGTTTCGAGCATGATGAGCAGAAAAATATTCTGCTGAGCACCAATAAATTACTCGTCTGTGAACAAGCGATAACATGTTAAGTGGCTTAGCAAAATGTTTTAGCAAACTCATAGCACTTTGTTTTTCTTCCGTCGTTTATTTACAGGCATTGATCTTGTTTGCAGCAGCCCAGCCTGCACAGCAAGAGGTAAATATTTTACTTATTGTAAAGTATTCAATGCTTGTCATAAGCGAGGTCTGAATGCAAGTGTACGTTGGACTCACAAATTGTTCAAGTTGTACTGCATTCTGTGACAACCATTTTTATGTTAGATGCATGTGTGTATAATATACGACAGCGGTCTTTCACGAGATAAGAAATTTTTTTAAATATCGAAATAGCGGCCTTTAAGACCTGGCGGTTCAATTTTTACGTCTTTAGGTCGGCGCAGGCCAAAGAAGTTTAGTGAAGCGAAGTATGCGTGTCTGTGATGAGTGATAACGGTATTGTGCCACAGCCTTCTTCTCTTATTTTTTCATACCCACTCTACGGCGGCGAGGACCACCGTATGGCGACTTTCGCTCTAGTGAGCGACGCCACCGACATGTGTCGCGCGCAGCCCTTGGTATATAAAGGCCATTTATTTTGAAAGTAGCGCATTTCTGTGAACTTCGCTGCCGCGTCGCGGACTCTAGCACATTCTCCTGAGCCGACTCTCTTCTCGGTGTTTTTCTGTACTATGATTGGCCCCTGCCGCCAGCGGCCGGGAAAGGCGCTGAAAGGGATCGTTTTCTTGCGTTTTGTTTTATCGTCGGCACCATGCGCAGGCCGTCTGCCTCTGCTGCTGATCGAGCTTCGTTGAGTTACGCGACAATTTTAAGTCTTACTTATAGCGCCGCGTAATGCCCGCTTCCGGTGCATTTCAGTACACAAGCCGGTGTGAAAATGGCGTCGCGCTGTTCACGATTGCTCGAGGAAAAACTGACATCAGCCATAGAACAAGGTGGATCCACAACACCGCCCTTAAGGACTTTGTTCCGACAAATCACACCGTCCTCGGCGAAGTACTGAGCATGTGGTGCTACCTAAACTAGTGTACATACTTAAACCTTTTTGCCAGATCATCACAAAGCAGATAATCTTGCCTAAGTCGCTGATCACCGCACGTCGTTTCACGCGCCAATCTTTTCATTTGATGGCATTGTTCTGCGTGTTCTATTCGCGTCTGTTGCCATGCCGATTACAACTATTATAACCATTTTGATTCTAAATGTCGGTTTCCGCGAAAAGCGTTAGCATCGCAGGCGTAAATATATGTTTTGTTTGTAAATACTCGTGCTTCTGACGTGGTGCAGATCATATAACACGTTTATTTTCGTAGTTTATATGGCAGCCTTCCTCCCGTGTGCCCCAGAGCTCTAGTGTGGTAGCTTTAACGACGTTATACCATCGTCTGTCTAGCGATGATAGAAGATGTGAATCTCTAGAACGATTAAGGCTTTCGTTCGACCATCGTTACTGTGTGCATCTCTACCGCGATTCCGAGACCTAATGCCACCGGTGGAGCTATTCACAGAAAATGCGCCTTTTAGAACGAGCTTTGACTTGTCGCAGGCGAGATTGTTATGAAATACTGCATTTAATGATGTTTTCAAAATAACATCAGATTATTTAATTCCGTAGCTTATAAGACAGTACAAATCGTTTCTGTGAGGCTCACCTAGTCACGGAATGACTGCATCATTTCTGATTGCGCTTTACAGTGCTGAATATTGATTCAGCACGAGCATGTGAAGTATTCCTTAAATGCATTCGAGGTATTTATATACATAATTCATCAAGAGAATATCATCTGTCCACCCCTTAATCAAGTCTTTTGTTGGCTCCAGCCATCCCTTCGAAATTTTAAATCAGACCCATGGCCAGGCTCACTTTTGCAGTTGGCAAAAAATTGAACGAAATTATATCGTAAATAAAATTCTTCGCTTTCAAGCAGCCCTGAAATTTGTATTTACCACACCATAAAGCCGCGGCGCGTGCACCACCATGAGGAGCCAAGTTTAAAATTTATGGTCTGAAACTTGAAATTTGCATTAAAGAAAATTTCTTGGCATTTTCGCAGACACTACAGCGCTTTTGGAACATCGCTCCTGAAACGACATCTTTACCTAAATTACTGCAATCTTTACCTCTCTCGATGGAAAAAAACAGCGCCACAGACAGTATTTCTGCGATAATACAGGGCTGGGTCAAATTTACTTTTAGCGAGGCGTCCGTGTGCCGAAAAGTATTGCAGAATACAGAAAAGTAACCTAAATCTTAAGGCTAATAAATACTCTGCCTTGTTGAGGCGGACTCAATGCGCATTGATTGTACATGCCGCAAACGCTGACGTGTTCGGACGAGAAGGTGATAAGTGTGGCTCATGGTAAACTAACGCACGTCACATCCCTTTCTAGTGGTTGTGTTTAATAACAGAGCGTGAAAAAAAGCGCTAACTTCGACGCACTCTGTTGAGTTGTGCTCTTCTTGTTTTCGTTTCGGTATCTTATTGGCCCCTTTTCTTTAAATTATAAATACGGCTTCGTTTTATTTTGTCTGATCTCTTTGTTTTCTTTTTCGAACTTGCTCGCGATAGCGTTCCTATTCGGAAAGTCGAGGGAAGCGTTACCGATTCGCGATAACTGGCGTCCGCGACAGGACGAAGCCGTGTGTTTTTCTTCGCCTTTCATGGATCCGTCAAAAGAAACGATGGCAGCACTAAAGGATTTGGTAGAGTTGGGGGAACGCGTGGCGTTGAAAGACGCTTAGCTTCGTACGTGGGTGCCGGCCGAGCAAGGGAGGGAACGCGCAGCACGTGCTTCCGAACGCGAGCACGCCAAGGCGCAAGCATAGGCTGAAGAGTATAAGCGCAAGCTCATATCGAGCATGCAAAATCGCCAGCAGAAGCTGAAGAGCGTAGATTGCAGCTACAGTTAAGATTCGTATAAGCAGGTGAGGGTAATCGAGAACCCGCACCGGGGCCCTCAGCAGCAGTTATTCCGAACATGTTATTCCCGCCTTTCGGCGATCGCAGGAATAATTTTTATGCACACCTCAAATGTTTTGAGCGTATCGCAGAAGGGAACTGCTGGCCCAAAAAAAAATGGGTTACAGCACTCGGTATGTCTTTGACTGGTTATGCTCTCTGTGTGTTCGGTCGATTGTCTCCCACAGATTCTATGGATTAGGATGAGGCAAATCTAGCCCTGTTCCAACATTTTCAGTTCACAGCAGTGTTATCGCGAAAGGTTTCGAGCAAGTAAGCTGCTAGAGAAAGAAACTGGCAAGCAATACGCAGCACGCCTGCTCAGTCTTTTCGATCGATGGGTCGAGATGTCGGGTACGGCCACAACGAACGTTGATTTACGCTACTTGGTGGTGGCCGAACTGTTCATGAATAACTGTCATAGTCGTCTGGCGATTTTCCAAACTTTTTTACGAGAAAGAGAGTGCAAGACGCTCGACAAAATGGCTGAGGCAGCAGACAACTTTCTAAAGGCCCAGCAGCGAAGAAATTTGTCTTCGTTCAGAGAATCGTACGAGGTGGGCACCCCGAGAGAAAAGGATGTTCCATCAAATTGACAGTCAGGAAGGTGCCTCATTTGTAACTGACCGGGACACAAGGCTACCTACTGTCGCTCTAAGCCAAAACAGCTTTATTTGATTTATTGTCGAAAAACAGGGCATGATGTAAGTTCCTGCGGAAAAAAACCATAGAAACACGAAGCAATCGTCCTGTTGTGTTCAGCCAGAGTGTGCTGCGCCCGAAACGGTGTCCACAATCGCATATAGGCTTGAACCAGCTGAGGATAAGGAGATGGTCGGACTTGTCAGAAAAACCTGCAGACGCCCAACGCATGCCTGTACTAGAGGGAGAGCTCTGAAGCCTACCCGTACGTGTTTTACGGGACACGGGGAGCAATACAGAGGTTGTGCGGAGAGCCCGAGTTACTGACTCAGCTCTCACCGGCTCGAGATCAAAATGTTCCGGGTAGATGGCAGTACTCAGGAAATTCCCGAGGCTGAAGTCTATGTCGCTTCCCCTATTTCACTGGCATGGCCCTGGTAAAGAGCATGGAGACACCATTGTACGACGTCATAATAGGAAATATACTAGAGGCTCGTGAGCCGTCAAATACAGATATTAATTAGAAGAAATGTGGGCCCTGCTAAATTATGTTCTAGCATAGTCAGTGAAGAGGTTGCCAGTGAAAATGGTGAGGACGAGGGCCAAAAGTAGTTTTTTATGGAAAGGAAGTTTCGAGACGAAGGAGGGAAAATACTGCTTTAAGCGTTGGTTCCATCAGGTTTACCAAAGAAATGCTTAAAACAGAGCAAAGAGACGATGAGTCATTTAAGCCATGTCGGGTGAAAGTAGGAAAGTTGTTGCATGGCAAGCACGGCACTTCGCGCTCGTATTCTTTCAAAAAGGGGGTTGCTGCATCGCCTGTATCATGTAGTCTCTGGCATATAGGTTCAATCGGTAGTACTTCCAAAGTCTTACAGATCACAGGTGTTGAGCCTTGCCCACGATTGCCTGTTGGCGGAGCATCAGGGCATTAAGAAGACTACAGATCGAGTTCTGGAACAAGTCTACTGGCAGGGAGTGCAGGAGGAAATTAAGAAGTATGCCAGGTCATGCGACTCCTGTCAAAGGACGTGCCCGAAAGGCAAAGTAGGGAAAGCTCCGTTGGGGCGCATGCCTCTTATCGACAATCCGTTTGATCGGGTTGCTGTCGCGATTGTCTGTCCACTGTCACCCACCTCGTTGAAAGGGAATAGATATATTCTCACTCTCGTAGATTTTTCCACGCGGTATCCCGACGCCGTGGCTCTGTCAAAGACAGATTCAACGACCGTGCAGAAGTTTTGGTCGGAATTTTTTCATGAATAGGTTTTCAGAGAGAGATCCTTTGTGACCAGAGCTCCCGTTTCACTTCCGAAATGATGAGAGAGCTCAATGAACTTTTGCCGGTGAAACATCGCAGCGCGACCCCTTACCATCCAATGTGCAATGGGATGGTGGACAAATTTAACGGCATGCTCAAGGAGATGCTGCGGAAGCTCAGTCAGGCACAGCCCAAAATATGGGATTATTGTATCGCTCCGCTTCTGTTCGCATACAGAGAGATGCCGCAGGCAAGTCTGGGGTTTTCTCCGTTTGAGTTGATATTTGGACGATATGTGCGAGGACCGATCGCAGTCCTCAGTGAGCTCTGGACTAGGAAAGAGCTGGGAGAAGACAAGAAGACGACATATGGTTTCGTGCTCGATCTAAGAGAACGTCTCGAGCAAACTGTGAGAGCGCCAGATCAAAATTTGTTGCGTGCCAAACAGTCTCAGAAAAGATGCTATGACAGGAACAGCAGGAAGCGGCAGTTAAGGGTTGGAGACCGTGCCCTCATTTTTTTGCCGAGTAGCCACAATAAACTTCTGAAGCAGTGGAAAGGTCCATTCGTGGTTTCTGGCAAAAAGAACGACGGGGATTATTGGACCAATTTGGGCCACACTAAGAATCCATTCGACATCAATATGCTCAAACGGTACGAAGAGCGTGCGTCTCAAGAAACCGTGCAGGCGTAATGTTTCGTCGTATTCGAAAAAGTGACTAAGAGGGACAACTGCATTTTCTGAGCACGGACCACGGTAAAGAAATTGAAGCCGTGCAGGTCTCCACCAAGCTCGATGACGACAAACAGCAGGAGATCGGATCTTAATTGACACGCATGCAGACATCTTTTCAGAGACTCCCGGGAAGACAAATCTAGTGGAGCTTCAACTTAGGCTTTCGACTTCTTAAGTTGTGAATATCGGGCAATACCCGTTGCCTTTGGCAATGAACGACATGGTCGAAAAACGATAGACGAGATGATAAAATTTGGGGTCATTGAACGTTAAACACCTACTTACAATTCCCCTCTGGTTCTGATTTAAAAGAAAGACAACACCTATCGGACTTACATCGACTTTCGACGCATCAATGATGTTTTTGTGTCTGATGCAGAGCTCATTCCAAGAACAGATGTAATACTTACCGAGATCGAAACCAAGGTGTACTTTTGAAAATTTGACCTTGCTAAAGGCTACTGCAAGTTCCCTTAGAGGGAGCTTCAAGACCGAAAACAGCGTTCTCTACCCCATCGGGTAAATGTCAGTTTTTCTTTATGCCCTTCGCATTAAGACAGCATCGGCTATCTTTACGCGCCTGATGCGCATTTTATTACAAGGCATATACAATGTCGTTCATTACTTCGACGAGGTTCTCGTAGCGACCTCTACATGGGAAGAACATCTTTGTACTTTAAACATGCTATTTAGCAGGCTACGCGAGGCCGGCCTCAGGATCAAACCGCAGAAAAGTGAAATCGGAGCCACTAACATTTCTTTTCTTGAACGCAAGCTTAGAGAAGGGACAATGCGACTGTTGGAAACTGTGTTGGAAAAGCTTGTAAACGTAGCGCTTCCGAATACTAAGAAACAAGTACGTTCCTTGTTATGGCTTGCCGCATACTACCGCTATTTCATCCCTGGCTAAGCCGGAAAAGTCCAACCACTCGTGGAGTTGACACGCAAAAATGAACGCAACCTTGCCTCTTAAAGACCACAGCGGCAAGCCACTTTTGACGAGCTCAAGAGCACGTTAACTTCCAGGCTCGTTTCGAAATGACCAGCGCGGAAACAGGCGAAGACACGAGAAGAAAAACAGTGACGACCAGACTGGCGCTGACTGACAACTGTTGTTATTCAGCGCCCGTCCTGTAGTCAGCGATTTTTCTTCTCGTGTCTTCGTCTGTTTCCGCGCTGGTAATTTCGAATCATGTCTCACGAACGCTCCCAGTTGTACACCTTGATTCCAGGCCCGTATTAAGAGCTCCAATTCGCAGTATGTAGTTCGTGATTCGCACCGATGCTTCTGAAGTCAGCGTAGGCGCCATTTTCCTGCAGGAGCATGATGGAATCCTCCACTCGGTACCATATGTGAGTCGACAGTTAATACATTGCGAATCTTGCTACTCAGCGATTGAACGCGAGTGTTTGGCAATAGTCTAGGCTGTTGAGAAATTCCGCATATGGGCCGTTCTTCATCATTCAGACTGACCACCAACCCTTGCAATATTTAACAAAGGCAAAGCACTTGAACAAGAGGCTACTGCGTTGGAGCTTAGCATTACAAGAGTATACCTTTTGAGTATAGAACATCAACGGCTCCGAAAACGTAGGCGCCGATTGCATGAGTCGTTCGTAACTTGCCGGAAGGTGACGCCCAATGTACAGTGCTACTATCCGGTGTTTGCAACGGTTACCTGTGCAAATGCAATGTGGTTGTGTTTGTGGGTTGCTTTTCTTTCTCCTTCTTTCGTTCTCCGGTTATGTGTTGTTCTGTGAGTAGATATTCACCATTATGGTACATGCGTTTTTAAAGCTTGTGTCAGATATTTTGTGTGGTTTTTATTTTTAATTTTTCTAGACGTATAATGTTTGACCCCATGTTTCATTTCGGCGCGTTTCCATGTGCTTGGGGCTTAAAGTCGGCTATCCAAGAGTGCCTTTCGGCAGCACAGACCCTCAGTCCATCGGCTGCCACCTACATGCTTGCAAGAAACGCAGGAGGCTTGATCAGGTGAACCAAGGGAGGTTCACGGCAGCACGGACCCAAAGTCCGACGGATGCCACTTCCACGCTTGAATGACCCGATCTCCGCTGCTCTGTCACCCTTTACACATCGGTTTTCTGACACGTCCGCTCTCCGCTCCTCTAGCTCGCCGCGCTCTTCGCCGCCGTCGCCTCGCACACACCATTCGCACGCGCACACGGGCAACGCTGGGCTGGCAACCGCAACGCTCCGCTGTCCGACGCGCCACTGTGGACGGACCATGTTCGAAAATCCTCCGAAGATTTGGTGTGCACCTCAAACACTCCGACAGACAGAAATACTTTATTCCTGCAAGTGAGTTTGAGACACTGCTTGGTCCTTGGGCCACTGCGTGCTCATGTGTGCCAGCGAACACATCAGGCCGGCGAGGCGCGATGGCCTGCGAAGCATGCCGTGCGCAACGCACACAGACTGTGGGCGAGGCTAATAGAGGAGGAAACCGCGTTAGTGGTGAGAAAGAGTAAATATTTATTTGTAAAAAAGAGACTGCAGGGGATTGAGGGTGTGGTCCTAAGTCCAAGATTCCAGTGGCTTCCACCGAAGCTTTGGGATGGCGACTAGCGCCTCCTGGTGATCAGGGTGCCGCTGGCTATCGTCACCTCCGACTGCTCCAGCGCCGCGTTGTGCGGCTTTAAGTGATTTGGTTTAGCAGGGAATGCCCATGTAATGTGCGTGAATGTGGGAATTTCGCCGCACCAAGGACGTATGTCTGCGTATAATGTGTGAATGCGGTGTACGTGGGGAAGATTGGGGAAAGTAAGCGTTTGGATGCGTCTTAGGTTGTAGGAGTCCTCCTGGGACAGTTTTTAATGCGGCAGGGGGTAGAGGCGCCTATTTAGGCGGACGGTCTCTAGGCGGGTTGAAAAATGGGTTGAGAGGGGGCAGAGAGTACGGTCAGTGTGCCGCCCTCGGTTGGTATAATCTCGAGCTAGGACATCTGCCCTAATATTGCCATCGAGACTTGCATATCCTGGGGCCCAGGTGATGACGTGGTCACACTGAAGATGGCCACCCAGTACGCGGAGAACTGTGCGTGGGGCACGTCATTCGTATAGGCTGTACAGGCGGCTTGAGAGTCTGTAGAAATGTGGGTGCTATGATGTTGGGTGTCGCTCATTTTGATGATGATGGCTATTGCAATGGCTTCTGCGTCCGCCGGATCCGGTGCCGTGAAAGACGTTGAAAGATAAGGGGTGTTGGGGTGATTGACAGCAGCGTAAGCATATCTGTGGGGCGCTGCACAGGAAGTCACATCCACATACATAGCTGAGGTGTCTTGGACATATTGCCTACGGAGGCTGCGAAGACGGGCCTGACGGCGCGAGGCTTGACTCGTTTTTTCATTTGGCGAGGGATAGGGTCCATGCGTGAGCGGACCGCACTGGGAAGAACTGCGCTCAGGCTCAGGCTACTGGTGGCTTGCGGGTCGCCTATCCTTGAAAGGATGGCCCTACCCGGCGACGTGGTGGGGAGACGGTTCTGTTGGGAGTCCAGAACAGCCTCCTAGATTTCCGCAAACGTGTTGTGAACACCGAGTGCAAGAAGTCTAGTTTTTCGTTGTACACATGGGGAGTCCCAGACCTGTTTATAGAAGGTGCGGATAAGAATATCGATCATACCCTCGGCGGTGCGACCAACATTGTGGTATGGCAGAACATACTAGATTCTACTCATGGCAATGTAGTGGTTGAGCTGGAGTGAAGGAGAGTTTGTAAAAATTTAAAAGCAAGAGTAGTGTAGATTGTCACTATTTTCAGTAGAATCAGTTTAGGTTGGCTATCACGTAGCTAGTAGTTCTTTTCTAAACATTTTGCAATGTAAAGGAGCTTTATTTGTAGTATCAGTAGGAAGAATTAAACGTTTTAGTCTCGAATGCGGTGGTATCCATTCGGATGTCGATGCAGGCGCAGTCAGTCTTCCTTAGGCAATAGGGCTTGAGATAACAGTGGTCATGTGAGTGAACCTGGGGTGGAACTTAGCGAAAATCAGTTGGAAGATTGGTGGGTCAAAAGTACATTTAAAGAAAGTGGCGAATAATTAGACCCATTCACGGTACCCTAAAAGTATAAAGAAAAATAAATGAAAAATCAAGCATGATGATAACTGCTTCTACCTCGTTTCAAAGGCGACCCTCTTACGTATTCATCCATACGTCCGTCCATCCGTCGGTGCCGACAATGCGAAATTCAACAAAACATGCATGATGTCAGCAAACGATTGGAAAAATAACTTGATAAGTTCTTTTTGTGAACGCATGCGCGTACGTACTAGAATAAAAAGCTGGTCACCAGCACAGGCAAACGGCGTCGGCCCACGGAATGGATGCTTCCAGTCTTCGTACAACAGAACATACAGCTTCGCGGTCCCTATCGCAGGTGGCCGCAGATATCCGGAGTTTCACATAAGATGTTCTGCAATCTTTAAAAATAGCCTTCGCGCTTTTTTCGACATAGTATTGTCAGTGGTGCAGAGCATCACAACAAGGTATACATATCTATAGAAGGTTGCATGGGTAATAAATATTGAATGGATAATTATTCAACTATTACCACTAGTTTTCAAATTTATTGAGATGCTGTAGCCAACCGTAAGTGATATCGATGTCAATTTTTACAACTATGAGAAAACAGTGTTCTTAGCGCTGTCGTCTAAGAAATTTTGAAAAAAAAATGAAAATTGGAAAGTTGGTTTTTGGGGAAAGGAAATGGCAGAGTATCTGCCTCACAAATTGGCGGACACCTGAACCGCGCAGTAAGAGAAGGGATAAATGAGGGACTAAGAGATGAAAAGAACAAAGACGTGCCGTTGTGGAGGACTCCCGAAAAACGGCTGTGGTTTAGCTCTGGTTAAACCTGGAGAGACGCATTAGCTACAGCTGGCCGAGTGGACGCCGCTCGGTCATATTGCAAAGCCAGTCTTTCCCCACTGCGTTTCGCTGGGAATTCCTTCTTCATCTTCGTCCCTGGACGTGGAATCACTCTACCCACCCCTCCCCTCTCCACGCCTCCCCCACTCGGTTTTTCCGGCGCGCCGCGCCGCCGGCAGCTGCCATGATTGCCATGGTGCCAGAATGCTCAATGCTCGAAATGCTAGCGTAATGTAGGCACGCGGCGCGCACACCAGCTTCGTGCTCTGACATAACTCCGCGCATGCGCACAACTGACGAGGCGGGCGGCGTCTGCTCCGCCGTCGGCGCAGCGGCGAGGCGCGTGGCGCGCACACTAGCTTCGGGCTATGACGTCACTCCGCCCATGCGCACAGCTGGTGGAGCGGTGGGGCCACGGCTCAGCGCGCAGCCACGCTGACCTCGCGAAGTGGGTGGCGTAGTGTAGCTATCGCTACAATAATTTAGACCACCTTGGAATCTTTAGATGCACCTACAACGCACAGCACACGGGTACTTTTGCGTTTTGCCTTCATCGAAACGCGGCCGCCGTGGTCGAGCTCTAACCCGGGTATTCCAGATCAGTAACCGAGCACCCTAACCACTGAGTCCCCGCGGCGGGTAGCAAATTTCGGATATTTCAAATTTTGGTCGTTTGGAAGGTCTGCTTTGTCTGCGATTTTTCTGAAAGCGTAGTATTTTAGCGTGATGAAGGTATAATTTGTTTGGCCACAGCACCGAGGGTAACTGTGTTATCTAAGTTCTAAAAATCAGATGGTCATGGATATTACTTACGATGTGTTATGCGCCTGAATAAATAAGGAGATCGACTAAAAGAAGTTCAAAATTTAAGTATTCGATTATAGTGAACGAAGTGTGATCTGACGAGCTACCTACTACCAATGATCTGCCGAAAAAGCTCTTATAAATTAAAAAGCCTATTTCTAAAAAATTCAGAACAAATTTTCATATGAAACACGCAGTATTCTGTATACAGTCAATAAAAAACGGTGGAGTCCGACCAGTTTTCAGTTTACGAGCATTACATTCTTCTTTCTAGTCACCTGAAAGCAAACGTTTGTCGCAGAGTGCTGAATACCGTGGTGTGGTATTCAGCGCCCGAGTCCTTGCTGAGGATAACTTTCAGCCACTGAGATCATTGTTCTGGCTGTAGGAATTCCGTGGGATGAGCTTCGTTTTCTCTTCCGTTTCGTGTCGAACTTGCATCTAGGCACACAGCGAAAGACTGTCGGTCGTATAAGACTCATGGGAAATCTCTGAGGATTAGACAGCTAGCGTACGTGCCATGCATGAACTTCGCGAACATGTGTGCTCTTGAGAGACATGCGAGTCGCGAATGGCGCACGGCGAATATTTGTCCTTTATATCTTAGCTCTTTTCCCTTTAGAAACGCATGTCGGGATGATATTTAACCGGCCAGAACAGTCCCGTAGTGCTCGCGACAAGCAGTGGTGGACACGGCACTCCAGCGCTCCTGACACGCAACTGGCGTTTAATTCGCAGACTAAGGGATATGGTAGGAAAGATCGTTTCTCTTTGTAGCCGCCGAGAACTGGTATCGTATTGTTTAGTTCAGGTTGGTCCTTCGCAAAACATGCAAGTTACAGGTTTATTACGCAGCCGCTGGAGCCCCCGCAGCTGGCCGCAACTAATGCAACCCACCCGCACCCACCTATCCACCTAGTGCTCGCCGCGCCACCCCCTCGCAAAAACCCGGCAGATAGCTATTGTCGCGCGCCGGCTCTTCAGCTGCCTTCAAGCAGGCACGTATAACATAGATGAGGCTATGACTCTACCGGTTACTTATTTTAAGTGCGCACTGTGAACTTACTCGCAGCTAAAACTCCACAGCTGGTTCATGCTATACACTATTACCCTTATCACTTTCTGCTTTTCCTCCGAATGACCAAACTGCTGATTATGGTGTTTTTTTTTCTGAATGACTTGCTTGGAAGATGTACATCTTTATTGAGATGTGCTACTTTAGTAGCACATTTGTATTTGTATTAGATACTGTTGTAGCAAATTCTTTCCGTAAGCTGTTTTTCTTGAAGCGCTCACTAACACCTTCCACGCCTAGCGTTCGCCTTTTAGCGTACAATTCCCTTATCCGCCCGTTGTTTCAATATGCCGTAATTATCTGGGACCCTTTCACCTTAACCAACATTAACAAACTATAACGAATACAGCATAAGGTAGTTAGGATTTCTTAGGTTTCTTTACAATTCATATTGCAGTACATCTGTCAGCCAGCTCCTGAAACAAAGTGGATTACCCCCAGTGTCTGTGCGCAGTCGTGTCTGCCGTTGAAAGTTTTTTTCAGCTAATGAATGGTCATTATAAAGTTAATACTTCCCAATTTTAAACATACTGCTCAGGTTATAACACGAGACAAAGGCACGTTTTCACAATAACCTTTTTGAACGCGCGAAATAACTATTTGAAATATTCTTTTTCTCTGAGGACAATTACAGACTGGAATAACCTAAATAACGAGATTGTTACCCATAATTCTTTAATGATGTTTGAAACATGCCTGCAGATGTTACGAATTTCACTGTTTCTATGCTTTTATATTTGATGTATACACACCCTGCCGTTATCTTGTACTAGATCGCGGTATCTATATAAACCTGGGCCACACAAGCGCTTCCAGCACCTGCCATTGCAGGACAGTGGCGCATCGCTCAACCGCTGCACCACTGCGCCAGCACTCGTATGAGGACCGCCAGAGATGTATAAATGTTAAGTAGTAAATTTCCAACTCTCCATATATGTGCATTATTGCATTAGCTATCGCGTAATACCTTTTAAGTGGAGCGTACCCTGCACTTTTTTAGCGGGTCTGGGCTGTCGGGCGTGGAGCCTCGCGTCCGGCCGCAGGATTGGGCCCATCTAATTTTCTAATGCAGTGATGGCGTAGAGGTAGAACATCCGCCTCGCGTGCAAGAGGACCGGGGTTCAAATCCTGGTGCCGCGCAACTCTCCACCGGGTTTAAAAAAAAAAATCCGCGTGTCGATGGAATTGCATAACCAGGCCTGGAGTGCGGCCTTATCTCGGTGACCAGAACCGACAACGCACTCTCTCACCAGAGCAGGATTTGGCCACCTTGGTGTAGTACTTGGCCACAACCTTCTATGATCAAACCAATTAACCCTCGGCCCTCAGTCCCCAGCGGCTGCAGAGCAACTGACCACGGCGGCGGTCAGACCTGTGACGCAGCGGAGGGTGCTAAGAATCTCTGGCTCCGGACAGGCCGCCATTGGAATCTGAACCTGGCAACGTTTAACGCTAGAACTTTAGCTAGTGAGGCTAGCCTAGCAGTGCTGTTTGAGGAACTAGCGGGAATTAAATGGGATGTGATAGGACTTAGCGAAGTTAGGAGGCCAGGTGAGGCGTATACAGTACTAAAGGACGGACACATACTGTGCTATCGCGGGTTAGAGGATAGACGAGAACTAGGTGTGGGTTTCCTCATTAATAAGGATATAGCTGGCAACGTAGAGGAGTTCTACAGTATTAACGAGAGGGTAGCAGCTATAGTAATTAGGCTGAATAGGAGGTACAAGCTGAAAGTGGTGCAGGCCTACGCACCCACATCCAGCCATGATGACCAGACCGTTGAAAGCTTCTATGAGGACGTAGAATCAGCAATGAATAAAGCAAAATCGCAGTACACTGTACTGATGGGCGACTTCAATGCGAAGGTGGGCAAGAAGCAGGCTGACGACCACGCGGTAGGTGACTATGGGATAGGCTCTAGAAATAGCAGGGGAGAGTTATTGGTCGAATTCGCGGATAGAAATAATTTACGTATCATGAATACCTTCTTCCGCAAACGAGAAAACAGGAAGTGGACCTGGAAGAGCCCCAATGGTGAGATTAAAAATGAAATCGACTTCATACTATGCGCTAAACCTGGCATCATTCAGGATGTGGCCGTCCTCGGAAGGGTGCGTTGCAGTGACCATAGAATGGTAAGGTCTAGAATTAGCTTAGACTTGAAGAGGGAACGGAAGAAGCTAGCGAAGAAGAAGACCATTAACGAGTTAGCCGTAAGAGGGAAAGCACAGGAGTTTAGGATAGCGCTGCAAAACAGATATTCGGCTTTAACTGAGGAAGATGATCTTGATGTTCATTCAATGCACGATAACCTGACATCAATAATTACGGAGTGCGCAGTAGAAGTAGGCGGTAGGACAGTTCGAAAAGATACCGGGAAGCTATCTCAGGTGACGAAAGATCTGATTAAGAAGCGCCAAAACATGAAGGCATCTAACACTACCGATAGAATAGAACTAACGGAGCTATCAAAGTTAATAAATAAGCGCAAGGTAGCCGACATAAGGAAGTTTAATATGGAGAGAATCGAGCATGCTATAAAGAACGGAGGTAGCCTAAAAACAGTGAAGAGGAAATTAGGCATAGGTAAAAACCAGATGTATGCATTAAGAGACAAGCAGGACAATGTCATTAGCAATATGGATAAGATAGTTAACGTAGCCGAAGAGTTCTACACAGACCTGTACAGTAGCCAATGTAATCAGAGCGCTAATGAGAAAGACAGCAGTGCACAGCAATGCGTCATCCCGCCAGTAACGAAAGATGAAGTAAAGAAAGCCTTAGAAGCAATGAAAAGGGGAAAAGCAGCTGGGGAGGATCAGGTAACAGCAGATCTGTTGAAGGATGGAGGGGACATCGTGCTAGGAAAACTAGCCACCCTGTATACGCAATGCCTTATGACCTCAACTGTACCAGAAGCTTGGAAGAATGCAAACATTATCTTAATTCATAAGAAGGGAGACGCCAAGGACTTGAAAAATTACAGGCCGATCAGCTTACTATCCGTTGCCTACAAAGTATTTACTAAGGTAATCGCTAATAGAGTCAGGGCAACGTTAGACTTTAATCAACCAAATGATCAGGCAGGCTTTCGTAAAGGATATTCCACAATAGATCATATTCACACTATCAATCAGGTGATAGAGAAATGCGCAGAATATAACCAACCTCTATATATAGCTTTCATTGATTACGAGAAAGCATTCGACTCAGTGGAAACCTCAGCAGTCATACAGGCATTGCGTAATCAGGGGGTAGAAGAGCCTTATGTCAAAATACTGGAAGATATATATAGCAACTGCACAGCTACTATAGTCCTCCATAAAGTCAGCAATAAAATTCCAATAAGGAAGGGCGTCAGGCAAGGAGACACGATCTCGCCAATGCTGTTCACCGCATGTTTGCAGGAGGTATTTCGAAGCCTGAATTGGGAACAGTTGGGAATAAGAATAAATGGAGAATACCTAAATAATCTGCGATTTGCTGATGACATTGCCTTGCTGAGTCACTCAGGAGGTGAACTGCAAATCATGATCAACGAGCTAGACAGGCAGAGCAGATCGATGGGTCTAAAAATTAACATGCAGAAAACCAAGGTAATGTTCAACAGCCTAGCAAGGGAACAACAGTTCACAATTGGCAGCGAGAGCCTAGAAATTGTGCCGGAATACGTCTACTTAGGGCAGGTAGTGACAGCTGATCCAGATCATGAGAGGGAGATAACTAGAAGGATAAGAATGGGCTGGAGCGCATATGGCAAATTCTCGCAGATCATGAGTGGCAGTTTACCAATTTCCCTCAAGAGGAAAGTGTACAACAGCATAATCTTACCGGTACTCACCTACGGGGCAGAAACGTGGAGGCTAACGAAAAGAGTTCAGCTTAGGTTAAGGACAACGCACCGAGCCATGGAAAGAAAAATGATAGGTGTAACGTTAAGAGATCGGAAGCGGGCAGAGTGGGTGAGGGAACAAACACGGGTTAATGACATCCTAGTCGAAATCAAGAGAAAGAAATGGGCTTGGGCAGGGCATGTAATGCGAAGGCAAGATAACCGCTGGTCCTTAAGGGTAACGGAGTGGGTTCCAAGAGAAAGTAAGCGTAGCAGGGGGCGGCAGAAGGTTAGGTGGGCGGATGAGATTAAGAAGTTTGCAGGCAAAGGGTGGATGCAGCTGGCAAAGGATAGGGTTAATTGGAGAGACATGGGAGAGGCCTTTGCCCTGCAGTGGGTGTAGTAAGGCTGATGATGATGATGATGATGACTTTAGTAGGTAATTTCCGCCGTGTTACTCACTTAAACATTCAAAAACCTATTTTCCTGCAGAAGGTAATAATAAGAAAAGAATCTTTTCGCAGCTAATCTCACGTCTGAAAACCCAACTAGAAAACGCCATGGACTTCAGTTGAGGTTGCAAGAAACATTTTTAAGAGGTAGCAGTTAATACGTTAACACAATATTCAATATTTTTGAATGTGAAAGTTGCATTTTGATAAACAAGTGTCTATTAGTTTCGCTGAAGCAAGAAGAGTTGCCACTGGTTAAGCATGACCCGCTTTTAGCTTCCGTTGTCGGCGTGCCACGGGTTACCTTGGCACAGAAAGCAGAACACGGAGCTGAACCTAAAGGAACGTTAACGACCCTTTAAGCTCACTCGACCGCAGTTCGTATTCATGCGTCAAAAAATGCATCTTCCATTAAGAATTCTGACATGGGCAGAATCTCTCCTGCAGCTGCCAAAATTCTGACAGCAGGACAAGGACCATCAGAGCTAATCTCAGCTATGTGGTCGCCGGCTCATCAGGGCGTGTGGGGGAACGAGAAGGCGCACGCGTTTGCCCGAGGACTCACTTTCCGGTTGATCGACCCTGACGCGTCGCCACCACGCGTGGAACACCTCCCTTCGGGTGACGAACTTACAATATTCCAGGAAATCATTGCTCATTATAAGCTCGGTTGTAACACTTATCCGGTCGCAGATAAACAACTCATCAAAGAGAGGAACTCATGTGAAGGAAATCGCAAACCGGGGCGTTTCAAAACCCTACTGTACATTACATTGCATCCGGAAGTCTTTAATCCTTGACGTACGCATTTCAACAGCATTGCACATCTAGTCCACATGGCTTGGAAATGCCCTTCCTATAACGGCCCGGATAGAAATGTAAAATCCTGGGACATCTTATTACTCCACCACGAAGCAGAAGAGCAACGCAAAGTCATCGGTCTCGCCCTGACCACCACCGAGTCCCATTGAAATCGAGCCGAGGGGAATCAATGGAAGTTTATGCTAAAGCATTCTCTCCTGTCATTTTTGACACGTGCTAATTAAAATTATTATTTTAAAGTTATGGCGATTGAGTTCTGCACGGCAGTCCGAGAGGCGCACGCGCAGTCCTGGTGGATTTTGACGAGCGAGGCGTCGGCTCCGGGTGAATTTTGTAATGACGTATGCACACGCCGATGACACAGGCTCCGTGTCGCCGCGCATCACCACAGCCAGTGACCAGATCTTGTCGCCCCGGCTGCCAAGCATAAAAAGCGGCAACTAAAGACGACCACACTGTCCCTCGCGGAGGAAAGCTGTGGGAAAAAGAGCGGCTAATGCGTGACGCTCCCCAAGACCCGCGTGCAACTGTCAGTATCTGTGAGGCATTCTAGTGTAGGCTACGCCTTTCCTGCTGTCGATTTGGTGCTGACATCTACTCACGATGAGGAGATGATGTGTGAAATTTATTATAAATATGAATGCCTTCTTTGCTGTATGTGAGAAACTATTGGTTCTTCGCAACGAGGGTTCGCTTCCAGTGTTTTCTCCTTCACCAAGCCTTGTGATGACTATGCGCAGTATAAAAAAAAACAAGGCAAGCAGCACGAAAACAATGATTACGTGACGATTTTATTCAGAAAACTAAACGTGAGCAACTGCAAGATCATCAGTTTCTGAAGTTGATACTGGACCGTCTGCAGTTATATCCAAGTCTTTCGGAACAATGAATGCGTCTCTTGCCAACCGTTCAAGGTGAATAGCAATAAGGAATAACTTTAGGACTAAAATTTTGCCATGAAAGATACGTCAGCCGTATATTTGTTATGTGTTAGCGATTTTGTCTTTCATGCTAGCATAAAACCATACAGTTGCCAGAGCCCAGCGAGTTAGCGAGTTACGCGAGATGCGCTATTCAGCTCTTGATAGCAGAGGATGTTATAAGCAGTGTGTCGTGCTTCGGTGCACGCAGCAGAAAGATTTCCGCACGGTTGCAACGAAGTTAGCAGTGCTTTTGAAATTTCCCCAAAACTATTGTATTTTTATTATTCTACGAGCCTGCGATTAGCTGGCACGCAGTAATTCAGTTCCGTGCTAGTCGCGCACCATAGTGGCCACACGACGCGTTTTTCAGCCCGCATTCTGTTAT
The DNA here is from genome assembly GCA_030143305.2 of Amblyomma americanum. NCBI lineage: Eukaryota > Metazoa > Arthropoda > Arachnida > Ixodida > Ixodidae > Amblyomma > Amblyomma americanum. The sequence continues at coordinate 113,236 of JARKHS020028478.1, forward strand.
GCGCTGCTATACGGAGGCAAAAAAGAGTGTCAGGCACTAGATTTTCGCAAGACATGTCACAACCATGGAGCTCGAGCGGCCATGCAAATGGTCTTGCTCGTTCGCATTACATTTTATGACTACAAAGAGAGCACATATAAATTAAGTCATAAGAACTGCGCCTTTGTTTCGTAGTAGAGCCAAGGCAATGAAGAAGCCTAGATTTTCGCCACAGCTTTTACGTATTTCCAGCAGATAGCAACAGAATGTGTGGTAAACAACACCCGTAATAATGCAGCGCAGGATACATTTTCTGTTCCCTAAAAAAAAAACAGATGTAAAACAGTTGACGCTGGATAAGTAAAGTGCTGGAAGTAAAGTAACTGTAAGTAAAGTGCTCGATTCTGTCGGCTGACTAATGCTGACTAGTAGAGAGACTCAGTGTCTTCCTTATGTTGTCATTCAAATGAGTTGACTTATCGTGTCAAGCGCTCATTTCGTTCAATGGCTGTAAAATAGCTGCTTTTGGGGTGCAAACTGAGTGGAAACTACAGGAGTAGCTGAAACACGGCCTTGAGAAAAGACCCACGGGTCTGCACCTTCATACCTATTATAATTCTGAATCGCTTCTGACGCATTCCAGGAACCTCATCATTGAGTGATGAAGCATTTCATTACTTTTCGCGACAGTTCTAAATTATTAAATGCCACAAGCATGCACTGCACATGTTTATAACTTATAAGTCAAGTCAATAAATTTCGTCGCTTATGTAGCTTAGAGGAGAACGTGAGTGAGACTTTTACTGTTGCGTTTCGAAAAGCTATAATCCTTGAGTAGATGAAGCGCACAAAGACACAGCACACAGGAAAAGAAAGACACGAGACAGGGTTCTTTTCCTGTGTGCTGTGTTTTTGTGCGCTTCATCTACTCAAGCTATGAACCAACTTGCCCAAGAACGTGTTCTACTGAAACAGCTATAATCCTAACGTGTGTATTACGTTTAACGTTTGTATGGGATGTTTTTTCCAGCAAAACTTATAAATGCGTCTACTGACACATCATTTAACCCATGTGAGGATTTCTACCAGTATGCCTGCGGCGGATGGATAGAAAAACAAAAAAACAACACACCCCATGCTGATTGGTACGGGATTCTGGATGTGTTAGAAAAAGAGAGACCACAAGCACTGAGAAGTAAGACCTATTTTTTTCACGTATTATAAGCCTGTCATTATTCATTCTCGCATTATCGATGGATTAGGGAGTTAGTAATGCTCTCCCAGTTCATTTGTCTACGCCGGAATCCTTCATTCTGGGGGAGCTGTGACATGGTGGCGCAAACAAAGCGAGAGTACACAGCCGTCTGCGCAATGTGCGTTACTCACGATGCCTCCTAATATTTTCCTAATTATCTCTGGAGCACGGTTCAAGCGCTGTGACCTGCGTGGTTGCTCACGATTTACGCATCTGTTAAAGTGGTGTGGAGGAGAGAACGAATTTTCGCTTTAAGCGCTCCACACAACGCAACTGCCTCACACTTTCAGAAAGTGCAACATGCATTCAAGAAGGAGCGGTTTTAGAGACAATGGTGCCTTTGTGGCTTTGGATTTTGGCACCTGAACAAAGGGTTCCGGGATCGAATCCCGCCTTGTAAGTTGCGTTCGCCGGTTGCGTTCGCCGAGGCGGTCCGCTTTGCGCGGTCGCTTCCGGGCACGCACCTGGTTTATTTTTACAGATTCGCTTTCACTGCTCTCTGCGTTGGCAGTATACGCCACGCGCGACATCCAAATTGTTAGTATAAAATCTGATATCTCAGCGCTTGCCCAGAACAGACCGATAAAACTCTTCCACGTCCCCGGACACGCGGGAGTGCTCGGTAACAAAATTGCAGACATTGTTGCCTCCCGCGCAAGCTTGTCCCCTCGAGTGAGGGTCGTTTTGCGTTCCAAGGTGGCCGTTAGGATCGCGTTTAGAGGCGTCGTCCGTGCCAGATGGGCCTCGTGGTGGCGTGAAAATAACGAGGGCACCGGGATTTTTTCCTAGGTGCCCGACATTCTTAATATACCTTCCAGCTTTAAGCCACCACGCCCCATAGTTACGCTCGTGACTGGGCACGGCCGGTTTCCTGCCTACTTACATCGTTTCGGCATTGCGTCGTCGCCTGAATGCCCATGCGGGGCGCCTTCGGGCGACGTACGACACTATCTGACCGACTGTCCATTAACTAGTCAGGTGGTGGCCGGTCTGTCTTCATGACGGGGCGCAAAATTCGTGTCTATGGAGACGATGGCTGGGCGAGGCCCGATCATGCGCGCTGTTGTGTAGAATTGTTGCTATTGTTGGTGCTGCCATTCCGAACTATGTTCGGCGCAGCACCTAACTCCTATCTATCTCTCTTTTTTCATTTCTTTATTATTTTTTATTTATCCTTCTTTTATTGTCCAGGGGAGCGTCACTGAGGGGCCCCAATTGACCTCTGTGTGTGTTTTGTTTTATGTTGTACACTCCAATCCCTGGGCCCACTTGGCCCGCAGGCGTGGGGCCTTCAAGTCGTTTGTTGGCCTGAAGGATCGCGGCCAATAAATCTGTTTTCAGTATTTTCCGGGAGCGCGTCACTGAGGCGCCCCAATTACCCTGTTTTTTTTTATGTACACTCATCCTTGGGCTCACTTGGCCCGCGGGCGTGGGACCTTGGGGTCGTTTGCTGGCCTGCGCAGTCGGGGCCGACAAACTTCATTTTCTAGTGTCCCTTAGGGGCGCCTCACATCGCCGCCCTGATTATTCCGTTTTTAATCTATCTTTATTTTTAATTTTCATTTTTTTAACATTTTAATTGTTTAATCGTCGTCTGCTGGCCTCCCTTCCCTTTGGTCCTTCTGTCTTTGAGAGCCGGCCTCAAGTGCTTTGGGCGCCTCTAGCCCCAGGCACCCTTGCTTCTCCTTTGAATCTTTCATTTATGTTTTAATTTTCTGTTTCTGTTTTGTTTTTAAGCTTTTCTTTGCTTTTCTTTCTTCTCTCTCTTTCTTTCTCTTTCTCCCGTGACATTTGTGGTTCGCAGGGGAGACAATCAGGCCACGTGAGGTGGACGTCTTTGATGTCCGATCCTCTGTCGACCACATTTCACGGTTTCCGTGTGTGTGTGTGTGTGTGTGTGTGTGTGTGTATGATTGGGAGGGTGTATTTTTTGTGGGTGGTATGTATGTTCTATTTTTTTCCCAACAGCCAGGGCAGTTATTTGTGCACTACTCTTTTTCTTTTTCCTGTGTTTGTCTGTTTTATCTTTTTCAGATTCTTCCAATCATTCTCCACCTGCCCTTTTACTACCTTCTTCTCTACGTCTACATCTTCATTTTCATTGCCTTTTTTCACTTTCTGTGTCCCTGTGCTTGTTTTTCCATTCTCCCCCCTTTTTTGGGCACCATCACATTCTATTAAAGCATACATATTTCATCAATAAACCAGCCTACGCGAGGGCTTTTTCACCCCTCTGTGCTCGCTGCGCCCTTAAGAGACCGTTTTTAGTTACCGTGCCCACCACTTTATTTTTCCAGTTGGTTTGTTTTTCTACCAAATTACGTTTTTGGCCGAATGGGCCCTGTTCATTTTTCTTTGATTGGTTTAAGCCTGGTGATGCTTTTTGCCGGTACAGGTTACTTCTCATTCCACTTTATTTTTGACGTTGCTTTCCTCCATTTAACCGGGAATGAGACTTCGATTGGGACAGTAAAGGACCTCTTAGAGGGGAGGTGCAGGGGGCCTAAGGTGGCAGTGCAGCGTGCATCAAAGTGTCGCGGCCATGGTGAACCCACATGGGCTACCCCATGCCAGGCCGCCCACAGACAAAACTGTCCACTTTCGCTTCTGAAGCGGTTTTGTTGAGGCCGATCCCTGTTCTGCCCCATTCTCTGATAGGAGACGCCGAGATTGTCATGTGGCCCAGCCATTCTTCTACTGATTATAGCCCCGTCGGTGCGCGAAATCTTTTGTCCATCGGAAAAGAGACACGAGCTCTGCTGCAGGCCGAGAGATATCTATCGGACCATAGGAGATATTACGCGATAGCGTATGGACCACGTTGTTATCAAAACCCGCCTCACCCGCCGCCAGTCGCAAAGAATCCGATTCCCGAAGTCTGAACAGAGAAAAAAGAAACAGAAAATCGCGGTCGCTGGGGTTCCGAATTCGGCGCACTGCGTGCTAGGTGGGCGCGCAGCGCATAGGCCAAGGCGAAGGCGTTTTTCGTCCTGATCATGAAAATGAATGCCGCTGAGCTACCAAATGCTTTCCATACACATACTCGAAGGGTCGTAAGTTGATGCGTGTTTGAATGGCATCCAGTGGACGCACTGTGGTGTGTATGACTTAGTAACGTGTATTTAGGATGTGTTCTGCTCATATACCATTTAAAAGAAAAAAAATACAATATGCTAGTCAGGCGTCAGAAACTGAGTGGTATGAAAAGGCAATTTTACGGTGCTTCACTGTACCGAACCAATTGACGTGTATGTGTACGAGTACTTAGTGTGTTAGCATGCCGTGCACTCTAACCTAAATAGTGATTGGTAATGGATAACTGTGATTAGTGCTTGGCAGTGTGATTGGTAATTGTGACTGTAATCGACGATCGTGATCAGTATGTGATTGTGGATTGGTAATCGGTGGGAAATGAGAAAGAAAAGAAAAAAGTGGAAAAGAAAGAAAGGAGCCATCGCGAACCTCACGGAGCCGAAGCTGTACGTCACATGGCGCGGGGTCGTATGCATGGGCAATACTCAGTAGTGTGAATGTACCTCGCTGCTTTGGTACTTCAATCAATAATGTTTTGCAAATCTGCATCGTAACATTTTTCCAGCACTGATGTGTAAACAGGTTGCTGCTATGAACTTTAGCTCGGGCGATACCACTGCTTGCGTCGCCATCCTCTTTTATTCACGGCACATCCTGCAGCATAGAGCGAGATGTTTATTCAGAGACTTGAACCGCTCCTCCTCTGGACGCTTCTCGCTACGATGCCCTCGCACATGTACACGATATGCCTCTGTAAAGAAAGAATATAAATAAAAATAATCCAGAGACGTTACCGTGAAGGGCAAGAAATTTTTGTACGTAAGTAAAAGAAAAGTTTTCTATACTTAGTCCCGCCGGGAAGCAGAGACCTCGTCCCCTGTGGACAAACTACAAATGGCTGGTTAAAAACCCTGAACTCTTCGAAAGTTTCCGTTGACGCCGAGCATATAACCAAGGCGGAGTCAGTAGTTAAAAGCAGAGTGATTTCCAATGCGTACTTACATCCTATCCACACGACGTCACCGTTATAAAACCCTTCGTCACCACAGGGGCGTCCACGGTAAAGCCCTACGCAATTGTTATTGTTCACCACTAGCGTCTTTCGAGACGAAGTCCTCCATCACTAAGAAAGGGACGATGACTTATCAGCATGCTTGCACTCTACATACGCGTAGGACGCAGTTGTCACCTTCGATATCGGATTGATCAAGGAAACACGAAGAAACGCTCAAAACACTGTATGACAAAAATTGAATAAGAATGAGGAAGTGCCGGAGTGTGTTTTCGCAGTTCCCTTCATTGCCTCATACGGAACCCAATCGCCCAAGTGCAAAAAGCTAGTCCCAAAGCAATGCGGGAACGGCAGGGGAGTACTTCTACATGACGTCAACGCGAGTGACCGCAAACAATGAAAGGGTAATCACAGCTTCCTTTCCACTTCATGGAAGCGCCGCGTGGGAAATGGGAAGGGGGGGGGGCATAAAAATGTTCGGTAGTGGATTGTAGAGTGAGCATGTCTTTGCAATTTCGAGGAAGGGGGCTGGAAGGGAGAGGAAAAAGACACGGAGGAGCCATCGGGGCAGGACAAAGGCCAACAGAAAAACCGGGGATAAGCAGCATTTTTTATTGCAAACGGACCAAGGAAAACCGGGGAAGGCAGTGGAAGAGCGAAAAAAGAAAGCTTGAAACACAATTTGCGTAAAGATGTGCAATTGGTGCGAAGTTTCTTTGGGTGTTTTTTGCTTTTGTTTTGTTCTCTCGCGCGCTCTATTTTTTCGCCTCTTCGCCAGCCCAAAGCGTCGTGCCTCTAAAAGTGCGGGCTTCTTTTTATTATCTTTTTCTCCTTCGTCGATAGAAATGCTATCGCAGGTTTCTTAGTAGTATCTCTTCCTTATAGCGCGAAGAGCAGGCCGTTTTCGACGGTGCGTGTTATCTGCACTTGGACAATTTGCGTTATTAATAGGCGATCCCCTGGCGAAGAAGAAGAAGAAAGAATATTCGCTCGAAAGCCAAGGTATGAGGACAACAACAACACGAATTTGCTTTCTTCGTCGACGCGTTGATACAGACGGCGGCTAGCATTGTTAAAAAAACTTTTTCAATTAACAATGACACGAACAAAGGTACTGCAGCGTTTAACGCTGTCGCCGGAGATTTGTTATTTTCACCAAGCAGTCTTTAAGGCCATGTTACACTTGTCCCATGAAGACGACGAAAGCGTTTGCAGTACTTACGTAAGTGAAGTGTATTAAACAAAAAAAAACATATGCTGGCTGCACCCCCCGCGTTGACCGTAGCACACCAGAAAAATCCAATGTGATATATGCCAAATGAGAATGAAAAAATGTCAGGTAAAGGAGAGAGTTGTTTTGTTTTTATGACGTTAAAACACCAGCTTTTCACAAGAACGAATCTTGCAAAGTCTTGCTATTTAAGCACGCTTAGCCCTTTCACATGCGATGTAGGATATGCAGGGAGGCTAAATGTGAGAATAAGAACTCTTTCGATACGTGTTCCCAGGCAACGCGTTGAAGGCAGATAACATTTTTGGATTTTGAAGCCCAGAGTAATCTGCGCAGAATTCAGGCTGCAGGCGGAAATATAGTAGCTGCTTGCCAACACACAGCCGCCTTAGCTTTTTCAGGGTGCTGCACGGGAAGCGCTTCTTACGGTTGCGCGCAATACGCCGTCATGAAGCCCGAGTCTTTCATGCACGCACAGCATGCTTCGCCACGGCGCAACCCAGGCTTAGCCCTATTATGTCCAATATGTAGGATACAGGCGGGGAAGATGTACGAGTGGAAAATGTGCCCTTGCCCAGCGCTTGTATTTTCTACGCAGGAACCTGTAGGCTACAGGCGGGAATACAGGTGTTAGCCCAAACATAGCCTTATTTGCTCTTTCAGTGTGCAGCACGGGCAGCCTCTATTGTTGGTACCCTCACTTCACCATCATGTAAGCTCATCCTTTATGCACGCGAACTGCTTGCAGCCCATGCTTAGCCCATTCATGCCCGATTTATGGCACAGGCGGAGAAGACGTGCGGATGCCAAATGTGGCCATGCCCAGCCCGTGCGGAACCGTCGCAGGTGTTTCTCAGACAGCCCAAACTACATGACTATAACGCTTCGCATCTTTGAAGCCCAAAGTTTAGTTTTTTTTAATTTCTTCGCGGGACCCATGGAAGCTGAAGGCGTGAATACGAGCTGTGCCCACACAAAACCACTGCGGCTCCCGCCCGATGCTCTACGGACAGAGGCTTTTGGGGTTACCCACAGTTCATCTTAATAGAGCCCGCATATTTACCCGCACTTATCTCCGGTGGGACCTAGGTGGACTGTCCGGTCTGTTTAAGCCCGTGCACAGCCGACGAGGGTCCCACTCAGGCATAAAATGGCAGACCAAGCGTTTTGTGCCAGCACTGCAATCACGGCGGACCGATGTAGATTTATTGCAGGCAGCCATCAGCCCTCATTGCCTCATGTCGGACCCTCAAGGGCCCACCACCTTGTGCTTTTGAGGTCCTCTTTTCAATATCCGAACACACGTTTCACGTACTAACTTATGACATAGGTAGATGTCAGCATGTTTGTATATTCGAAATCTAATCACCACTTTGTTATTCATAGAATTTATCTTTTAAGGCCAACAGGCTGCCCTAAAGGAGCCATGTGGGTCAAGCAGACTTTATTTTCTTGAGCATACATGATTTAAAGCTGTTTTATGGTTTTACGGGGTTTAACTTCTCACAACGACCCAGGCTATGAGGGACGCCGTAGTGGATGGCTCCAGATAATTTCGACCACTTGGGGCTTCTTAACATGCATTGGCATCGTAGAGCGCACGGGCCTCTAGCATTTCGCCTCCATCGAAAGCGACCACCGCGGCCGGGATCGAACGTGCGTCTTTTGGGTCAGCAGCCGAGCGCCACAACCACTGGGCCACCGCGGTGGATGTCATAATGTAAAGCTTCTCAAAGCTTCCTTAGATAGCCTTCTGAAATTTGCAGGAAGATTTTAACTCTAGCAATGACCTACATTACCAAGCTCTCAAAGAGGACGGGTATTTTAAATTTATTTCATTTCTTAGTACCTTCTTCAAAAATCATTCTAAGGCTTTTCACCCATAGTTTGAAGCTAGTGCGGAGTTATGAAGCAATAAGTATGAAAGCAATCCGCCTGCTCTGATTCGAGCAAAAAAACTTCACACAATAAGCGAAACAAAAAATAAAACTCTTGCTAAAAAATACATCAGTACGCTTGGCAGAATAAAGGTAAATCTCCTATATACCCTGACAAATGTCTCGAAAGAAAAAAGAAAGTGAGAGCGCCGGTCTCATTGTCCGAATTAGAATCACCAAATTTGCTCTTAAAGAATTAAAGCTTCCATGGGATTCGTCTAAGTTTCTTGAACTTAAGAAAATTTGAGTTCTTGCTGAGTATATTTCTCATTCACCACCAAAATCATTATATATTGTGATATTGGAAGTTACGCATTGGAGGATTCTAACTGTCGAGAACGGGTAAACACAAAAGAATGAAATTGTGGGTGCACGTTGCTACACTACTGATATACCGAAATTTGGAGCATGAGTTCTGTCCGTGGCGTTTCAGGGATATGCGAATGTTTTAGTCTTGAAGTGCAGTGCTTTCTCGATATCCGGTTCTTAAATGATGTTAATGAGGCTCGGAAGCAGAAAAACATTGTAAACGCGAGCGCTTATTCCTGTTTTAGTAAAAAAAATTGATTCTTTGTCCAAACAGGTATCTTGGAGCAGGTGGCTATCGTTTACGAAAACCAAAGTGTAGCTCACAAAGCTGCTTTGTTTTACAAGACCTGCGTCGGTACGTGACATTTTTTCCTACTCATATTTAAAACAACCATGCATGTGTGCCAACGGATGCTGTATGGGGACCATACCTGGAAATACTGAACGACCCATGGTCGCTGCCATAGACTTCACTGACTTCGGTGCGAAAAACCGTTTACAAACACTTTTTTTTCCTTTATGGGAAATAACGCCCCAACTGTGGAAGTTTCACTGGAGTTGGCACTCTGAGACAGAAGAACAGATGATATGCATGTGGTAAAGAGCTAATAAATCTGGCATTGTGATATTTCCTCATAGTCAATAATGACCATGTTATTTTTTACGCATCTCTCATTCTAGCGTTCCCAGAAGAGGAGAGCCACCAGCGCGGACTCTTAAGGGTGCTCACAAATGCTGGGTTTTCCGAGTGGCCATTGGTTTCGAACGCTACCGAAGAATATAAATGGCCAGACTGCAAAGAGCTGCTTGAACATACTGGGCTTTTACCATTCTTTACGCTTCTGGTCCCCACAAAGGAAAGAGAGGAACCGAGATTTCTTGAAGTGAGTTAAAAAAGTAGTGTGATATCAAGTGGCTACTGAAATTGGTAAAGAAATGATACGACTCGCTGCAGTTAATATGGCTTTCGTTATTCTGAAAGGTTATTAAATATCCACATATTTTGAAACATTTGCTTAGCTTCGCTCATCCAGACAGTTAATTACAGGGAATGATAGGCTAAAACAGCCGTCAATTTCTTTCCCATTTTAACGTTTCGTGCGCAGAAAATGAACTACACATTGAAATTTGCATTGATAGTTGTGTTAAAAATAACAGTAGCAATGTCTCAGTGAAGTTTTTAAATAATACTGAGAGTGTTAGAAAAGAAATTTGCATATGTCGTAGGTCTTATAAAATATTTTGGCTGCAGCAGTGAAGCATGTTCCCGCCCACTCCGTGGCGTTGTTATGCTTTTTTCTAATATAATTGTAACTTTTGATATATACTGGTAATTAAGTTCTTCATATTTTAGAAGACTTTTTTGTCACTGAAACAATTTAAACGTCGACATTCTTGTAACTAACTACATGCTGAAACCCTGTAAAATTGGACCAAACTACTTTTGTAAACAGTCTGCTCGTTTGGAAAAAAAAAGAGTTTTATTTAAGAATGAGCAGAATCCCGAAGTGAAGCGTAACTGAATTTTTCTGTAAATGGGTGTTCATCCATAGATCCTACTTTTTGTTAGAGCTGTTACAACGGAAGCGCCTGTCCCAGTGAGGCTTAAAAATCCGGAGCGCCAATCATGATAAATAGTAAAAATACCTCAGATCTTGCTGTCGTACAAATCAAAATGAGAGAAATCCGCTTGTGACAGCCTTGTCTGTTAGCTTCCGTCTCATAGATGGGGCTGTTTAGAGTGTGGTTTCATTTATTTTTCTTCATTTCTACCTTCGCCCTGACTAAGGAACATACAAACAACTCCGCTCAATATCTAAGCTACAAGACGATAACGATGAGCTCAATAGCCCCGTGGCAAGTGAAGCTACCATGCGCCTTATGTTTAAGCATTTAGCCGCTCTAGTGGGCAAGAGCTTTGCTAATTAATTATTGCTAGCGAAATAGCAGCAGGGAATAATGATCTTAGGCATTGTCCTGTAGTTTTACACCCTTTTATCCCTTTTATTGGTCCTCTCAGAAAATATACAAAAAACATAAATGAAAGAGAGAGAGAGCCCGGACCAGCAACGCTTTATCGGGCTTAAAGTCAATAATAAATGGAGCTAAACGCTCAAAAAACAAAATTAATTTAAAGAGAAAAGCAGGAAAATAGAAACAAAAAAAAACTTAACACCCCTAAAGGCGGAGGACAGACAGAAGCACAGATAACGTCACAGAGAATGTCAACACAGATGAAGTCACAGGCACGGTTGGTCCAGACACCACAGACAGTCAGAAGCACAGATAAATTCGCAGAAAATGTCATCAGAGATAAAGTCACAGGCACAGTTGGTTCAAACACAGTGTCAGACCACAGAGAGATATATAATTGTCCAGCAAAGGAACACAGAGCACTTCTCTGTGCAGAGCTTATGCAGGAAAGATGATAGTGACGAAAGTACTCATCTGGAATGTGTAGGAATGGTGCTGCTGATGAGATAAACTATTTGAATCAGAACACCAAGCAACAGGGTTATTCAAAAGAGAGGGGTAAGTAGACAATGTAATGTCAGATTAGCAGAGAGACTTTAAACGGGAAACTAAAGGAGCAGTAAGGGAGCAATTGCGGAAGTAATGACTGACATCTTCGCACAAAACGCCGCATGAGCAACTTGAAGAAGGAGATAAGCCAATTTTTTTAAAGTAGAAAGGAAATCGACCATGACCAGTGAGAAAAGTAAAAAGAGGACTCCTAAGTAGACAGATGGAAGGAATATTGAGGGTATCGGGGAGCCAGTTAAATAATTCTGTGCCGCCATTATTTTCTTGCCAATAAGTTCGCCATAAAACAAGTGAACAATGGTGTAAACGGGAACTCACGCAATGGCGTGAAAGGGTAGAAGTGTGTACATGGCCATATTGCCCAGCACTACCAGCAGCCTGGTCGGCTAACTCATTTCCAAAAATTCCGGAGTCACCCCGGATATGAAGTAAAAGAAATGAGGAAAGAGATGATAAACGATAGAGATCATTCTTAATGGAAATAATTGTCGGGTTAAATGAAGTAACTGAAGACAGGCCAGAAAGCAGAGATAGAGAATCAGTGTAGAAATGAACGGGGGCGGCATAGGCACTTGAAGGTGGTTCTAAGGATATGCGATGAACGTATAAAATATTTTGTGTGAGCTAAGAACAACAAAAGCAGCACCAGCACTTTGATGAGTGAGTGACCCGTCTGTGTAAATATGCAATGCGCGTTGACACGAAAAAGCCAAGGATTCCTGATAACTAAGTTGAGCAAAAGAAAATTTATATCTCAATGAGGGATGGTCAGACCAGATATTTAGTACTGGCTGAATTTCAAACTGGTTATAAAATGTCTTGCCGTAGACAACGGGTTGCCGTAATGTAAAAAGCATAAACTCTGCACAAAATTGGTCCAGATAAATAGGCAATGGAAGTACATTGGCAAGGACATGAAGAGCAACAGTTCTCGTAGTACTGTAGGCACCAGTAAGTGCAAGAAGCGGAATGCGTTGCAACGATAAGACACGATCTCTAAGTCTGGAACGTGGACAATAAAAAAACCAAGCTGGGCGGCATAGGTGATTCTAGGAAGAATAACCTGATAATAAATAAGGCGCAAATGCGATGGAGAAACAAGAAAATTGAAACGAAACCAATTAAGAAGCTTGGTCGTAGATGAAATAATTTTCCCTTGCAAACGATCAACATGAGGAATAAAGCTTAGCTAGGAGTCAAAAACAACTCCTAATAATTTAATATTGGGTTCACACATGAGACTGTAATTGTCTAGGCGTATAGTTGGCTTATGTTTGCGCAACGCCGGGACTCCATTAAAAAATAAAACATAAGAACACTTTTGAGGGTTTAAGTAAACACGATACTTGCCACACCAGTTTTGGATTAATGTTAAAACATTTGAACCCAATGTTTACAACTCGCGGCTAGTCTTTTCATTAAACAGCGTCCGCTAACAGGACGTACACAGGAAACTCGGAGACAGAAAAGAAGCGCTTCTTTCCTCTGTCTCCAAGTTTCCTGTGTACGTCCTGTTAGCGCACGCTGTTTAATAGAGATGTACCAACTAACCCGTCAGAAAGTTCTACTAGTCTTTCCAGGGACAAGGATAATAGTTTCGTCAGTATATGCCTGAATGTATTTAGGTGAGGGGACAAGGAGATTTAAGAGGTCATAAATTAAAGTGTTCCAAAGTAAAGGTGACAGAGGCGAACCTTGCGGACTACCGACAGAATAAGGCACAGAAATAGTACAAGAATGAGATTGATAGGTCAAATTTCGGTTATCTAGGAAAGAAGTCAAGAGGGAATATAAATTTTCAGGACAACGATGTCTTAAAAAATTTAAAACCAAAGGATGCCAAACACTATGAAATGCACCTCTGAACTCCAGAGAAATGAGAACCACAGGAAGTTTTTGATGCTGATATGTAAATAATAACTCCCGCAAACGATAGAGTGCATGAACAGAACTTCGGCCATGCGTGGAACCATACTCATTTTTGTGCAGTAGATTATTCTGGAACCGGAAATAGTACAGCCTACCATACAACAAACGTTCGAGCACTTTTCGAAAGACGAATTAATGCAGACAGGCCGGTAAGAATTAGGAAGGTGCGCTGGTCTATTCGGTTTAAGAATAAAAATAATTCTTCCAACTCTCCAAGTCTGAGGAAAGTAACCCAAATGCAAAGCAGAATTAAAAATACAGAAGAAAAACAAAAGATAAGCATTAAACAAGGCGCAAGCAACACGAGGAGAGGTTAGATAAGGGCCAGGAGAAGATGTCACAGTGAACGAATTGATTACAGCTTCAATCTCCGCAGCATTGAAAGGTAAATCTTGAACTGAGCTATTGTAAGGCTGTAATATAATGTCACGAACGTGAGTATGGTATGGAAGATCGTGGGAAAAAATATCTGTAGTGATATGAGTACGAAGTAGCAACATCACAGTGTCAGGAAGCGCTTCAGTATACGTGCATTCAGAGTACTGAAGAGGAGGAATTACAGAAGGGCACCTGAGCTTGCAAAAAGCATGTTTTTATGGCTTGCCAAACAGGAATTGGCGCGTAGCAGTGGAGCAGATCTCGTTTAAATAATTATCATGGGTGTTTAGAATATTTATTCGATACGTTGCAAGAGCCCTATAATAAACTGAGCGGTGGAAAATTCTTAACTGAGGGTCTGAAATGCGCTGGAAACGGCAGCGAAGAGCGCGAACATAGGACCGCTCCATGATCAAATGAGCCGTCCACCAAATGGAACCCTCGGGACATTTGGGTTTTACCAAACGCAAGTTTTTCTTATATAGTGTCATAAAAGTGTCGTTAAATTTAGCTAGAACCTGATCAGGCGCGGACGCTGAATGGAGCGGACGATTATAAAAATATTGAAACCAACTGGTAAATTAAACGACCTGAGCTGGCTCTGGTGAGCCGCTTGAACGGAGACACAAGTTGGGAGGAGAACAAATATGCAATAAATTTGTGCTCGGAAAGTGATGCATCAGTATTGACTTGCCAAGAATAGCCATGTTTTAGCAAATTTAGTGACGCGAAGATAAGGTCAATCCATCTTGAAGCATACGGAGTTTCGTAGGTTGGTAAAGAGTCCGGATTATTAAGAACGACCAGGGCATTGGAGGCCGCAAAAGCATGAACATGAGTTCGTCTAGTGTCAGCAATCTTTCCGCCCCATGAAACGTTTTTTGCATTAAAATCTCCGCAAATGTATATTTTATCAGTGGGCAGAGTTTGTGTACAAGTAATAAGCAAAGCAAGAGCCGCTTCAATATCTGCACGAGGCGGAATGTATACTGCAATAAAAATAAAATGCTCTGTCGGTGTGGAACATAGGACAGAAACAACTTCAGGAGAGATAAAAGTTGGAAAGATATAAAAAGTAGGATTATGGAGCAATATGATACACCTTGGATCTTGAGGAGCGCAGATTTTGTGAAAAGTAGAGGGAAGTCCTAAAAATTCATTATTTTTGGAGATGTACGGGTCGCTCACAGCCGTTATTGTAATATTGTTGTCCTCAATAATTTAACCACCGCGGAAGTCGCGCAACGGGTGTGATCTAAATTAACTTGGAGAAGCAAAATGTGATCGGGCAAGGGACGAGAGGTAACACGAGGACTAAGGCCCATAATGTGTGCGGGCGCGGATCCTATCCGCACGTTCAAGCACAAGTGAACAAGACACATGCCCCGCAGGATGCTCGGACGAGCTACCAGCAGCCGCGCAAGGCGCACACTTGTTTCTGAGGTCCTGGGCCTCCAAAGCGTGCAAACCCGCACAGTGGGCGCACAAAGCCCTCGAAGGATCATTTTGCTGCTTACATCACTTCAAAGCGTGGCCATATTGAGCACAGTAAGTGCAGAGTGGGACACGCAAATCTTCGCGGACCTCGACAGAAGTCCTTTCAATAGTTACGCTCCATGCCGCACATAGACGAGCGAAGGCAGGGGGTCAACCTGTAGTATATGCACAAATTGTCCAGATTTTTGGGCAAAAGATAACCTAACCTTGCAGGAGGATGGGTCCAGATGGAGCTTGGGGTTCCGGCGGTTAAGTGTCATGACGGGGCCCTGCGGTCGCACGTCGGGGTCGACCCGGCAAGGCGAATGTGCGGGTTCCTCTGCTGGGGGACACGGACAATGATCGATGTACGAGTGGCCTCGATCCTGGTCATAGCGGCCTTGAGATGGTCCAGGTCCGCAGAGTCCCTGGAGGCAACCATGAGGGCATGACTACAAGGTTGGAGGGTAACAGTTCCGATTCCCTCGACCTCGGGGTCGATGTTTGCCTTAATCAAAGCCGCCATCTCACGGCCGACGTCCGCCGAGGCCACGAAAGACGTTAGTAATAAATTATGCGGCAGTTGATCCGGTCGGGAGCCTCCCCCAGGAGAACCTAGAGAAACAGAGGACACATCCAAGGCTGTATTTGCGGCATCACCCTGTAAAACAGCTGGAACACCACGCAGAGCGTCAGAAAAAAAGTCCGAGGGGCCAGTGCCTCTTGTCTCACATGGCGAAGTTCCGCCTCAGACACAGTTACTTTGGCAGACACCTCTGTGAGCTGTGTTCTGAGGGTTTGGAGTTCGCGCTCTCGAGCGTCCAAAGATGTCCGGAGCGTCCGTGAATAGGTTGTCTCGGCAACCGCACAAGCAAAGAAATGTGCTGTTTGGCGGTATGAGTCACTGACGAGAGGCAGAACACCCCGGGCTGCAGGACCTATCTTGTTCTCCTGCTGCAAAATCGCATTGACAATCTCCTCATGAACATTCATGGCGTTGGCGTCCGTGCCCAACTCTAAGCGGGTGGCTTTCGGCGACCCCAGAACCACCGATGGCTTCAGCGAGAGTGCACCCCCAGAGTGATAGGCAGGGTTGGGGTCCGAAGGCGTACCAGAAGGTAGAAGGTTGTCCGAGGACTGTTCCGAGACGACGGCTGGATTCACTCCACATGAGGAGGAGCCGCCCGGCTGCGACTGGCCTACTGAAGGAGCCCGGTCGGCCATAGTCAAACTGGCAGCTGGTAGGCTTAATCAGCCAGCCGCCTGAGACCAAATCCCGGCAAAACTTCGAAAAATGAGGCACAGACTTCAAGGGCGGTGGTCACTCGGAGGGTCCCTGAGGTCTTACCAGGCCCCTCCGAGTAACAGGATGTGCTAGAAGGCCCTATCACTGCAAAAAAGGTGAAATTAGCAGGAGCAGCGAGAGATGAACCACCGCGTCTTCTTCTCCAATTAGTACCACTCATCAATACAGAATGCTACGATAAAGTAAAATATGTTCCACATCGCTTGCATTCTCGCTAATACACTTTCGCACTGCTGTGGTGTCAGCACAACAGAGGGTTGTCAATTTAGTGCTAGCTAAACGATTTCTCCTACTCGCATTTTTGTGCTTACATTGAAGCACAGCAGTGCCTCCGGTTGTGCACACTGATTGCTCTGATTTTTGTCAGCTGTATTCAAAGCATATTAAGCATAGAGCATAAAGTTTTACTTTCATATAAAGATCGCAAAACAACTGTAGAAAGATATTTTCAAAACAAAAGAAAAATTCACTTTCACATCGAAAAGAGTCAACAGAAAGGTTTATGTGCTGTTACTTTTTGAACCATTACTAAAAGTTTTTCTTACAACATATTGCAGTGTTGCTCTGACGTGTAACGCCTATAACACCTTGAATAGCTTTACGGAATGGTTTTACGAATAGCAAAACTTCATGTTTGTTTCGACTTGGTTTTAACTTGAATTGACTCATGTGAAAACAATCTCTTCAACGTTTCCTGAAAGACAAACAAACAGTGTTTCCTGAAACTTGCAAAAAATTTGGTTGTGCAATGAGAATCCTGAGATGTGCCTGGTGCATAATTTTCGAATCTTGTTTCTATATTTACCGCAGGAACCCTTCGCTGTCATATATATTCTTCTATCTTGTTTTCTCCTTGCGTTTGCCAGAGGTGCGAAAGTCTGCCCATGTTATTACAGTGTTCATATTTCTCACCAATGAATTAGAATATACACTTGCTGAGACAGCCTATTGTTTGCTGAAAACGTGAGCTTCTTCTGCTGATTGGCTGAGGAACCAGGTATCACCGCCTTCAAATCGGTTTGAGAAAGAGATAGGCCGCTGAAAGCATTTCCAGAGTTGGTGAGGTAGAGCAAACAGGGCCATCAGCACTGGTGGCTTTGCAGTGCTACCCAACTGCTCCAGCGCGCTCATAACTGTGAACAGTTTTTGCAATATATATATATATAATATATATATATATATATATATATATATATATATATATATATATATATATATATATATATATATATATATATATATATCTTGATTTACTCCTTAAAGCAAGATTTGAGATTATTTTTCGTGTTTCTTAACAAACCTATGCTGTGAAAACTACGGACACATCAAATATAAGTTTAAAAATTTTAAAACCTCCATTTTAAAAACCTCCATGTGCTCACACGAGCGTTCTGTTTGTATAGCTTCTTGCTGGAGGCTAGTGTTGTTCAAATCAAATTTAAAAAACATCTCTTTTGCTCATTAAGGCTTTTTGTTATAGACACGGGATGGCAATCTGTCGTGAAGTTTATGCCGGTGGTATTTAATTTCTTGCAAAAGAGTAAGGTTCATGATCCACTTGAGACGTGTTCTATAAAAGGATAAATTTTGAACAGGTCTTCCAGTAGGCTAAAATTTTGAGCAGGAGAAGGTAGGTGCTACGGAGAAGGAAAAGTTTGAAACCCAAATCAAGATAACACAAGACCGTATGTCAATAGAGACGCATTGCGGCTGTTGCCGATTCTTCAATGCTGGTGATGTGGTAAACAATGAAGCGTAGAGGCATATAGGGGGTACTTTATCGCCCATTCAAGGTTGGTGCTTTGCGTTACATAAAGATTTCGTACTTACGAGGAGCATTGCCTTCTCCAGATAAACCAAATATGGAATCAAAGAACCACCTCCGTCACGGCTGAAAGACGTGTCCTCGAAAAAGCTATACATATTATGAAGCCGTCTGTCACGACGGAACAGCAGAACAACATCATCAACAAGATTTTTTTATTCCAAGAAGAACTGTGGAATGTGAGTATAAGCACTAGATTTATGTCGTACTCATGAAGTGTGCGTAAGGGTTCAAGTCTCTAATGAAGTATTCTCAAACAATCAACAAAGCGTGCCCATGGTTAAAAATCACTTTAATACAGAATCACAGATTTTGCACAGAATATGATGATAATGCGAGACACACAATGACTGTCCCTAGTACGCGGCAACAGCAATGTGAACGGTCAACTAGTATGGTATTGTGTAATGGTGATTCCAGGTCCCATACCATGCTAAAAAAATGCGTTCAGGACCCCCCCCCCCCACACACACACACACCAGCTAAAAAGCTATCCTGCCGCGGTCAGTTGTAATAGAAATGTTGACTGCTGTAAACAATTTAATGGCCTTTATACATATATGGTGAACACTTTCATGGTTAGGTCGCACATACATCTAAATACCACCGAAAGCAAAAGTTCTCAGAGCCGTCACCGTAGCTCAGTTGGTAGAGCACCGGACGCGTAATTTGAAGGTTGAGCGTTCGGTTCCCACCAGCGGCATGTGGTGGCTTTTCTAATCAGTTTTCTTTACGGAATAAAATATTCAGTAATAATTTCTATCACCAACACCAGAAATAAAGAAAAAATCCCCTACGCTACTTCGTTTTTGTGGTTGTTGGCTTCTCTAATATACTGGATGTCCCTGCTAACTTGAGCCAAGACTTAAAAAATAAATTATTAGAGACAGGCGAGTGAAACCAGTTGCATAATGGTGACAGCCATCTTGCGCACCACAGGATTTTTTCGCAATTATTAATAGTTTAATTAACTAATTAAATATTGACTTTAGACAACAAACTGCATTTGAAGAGTTGTCGAGCACCTTCAGAAACCCCCATTCCATCATTTACAATAAGGAAACCCTTACTGGTGTCTTTTCCCCAGCTCCAAAGAAAGACCGCGAAATGCAAAATAAACCACGTGACTAAAGAATTTGCGCGAAACGATCGTGCTGCTCTCAAGCGTGGTTGGAGCAAACGAAATCACCTGCAACCTTGACTCGACGGCCCCGCACCAGCGGCAGGCCGATATGTCAGCGGCGGGAACTCGCACCGTCATGCGTGCCACTAGGTGGCGCACACGAGTGCTATATATATATATATATATATATATATATATATATATATATATATATATATATATATATATATATATATATATATATATATATATATATATATATATATATATATATATATATTCTCAAGCGTGGTTGGAGCAAACGAAATCACCTGCAAACTTGACTCGACGGCCCCGCACCAGCGGCAGGCCGATATGTCAGCGGCGGGAACTCGCACCGTCATGCGTATATATATATATATATATATATATATATATATATATATATATATATATATATATATATATATATATATGTCAGCGGCGGGAACTCGCACCGTCATGCGTGCCACTAGGTGGCGCACACGAGTGCTATATATATATATATATATATATATATATATATATATATATATATATATATATATATATATATATATATATATATATACGCATGACGGTGCGAGTATATATATATATATATATATATATATATATATATATATATATATATATATATAGCACTCGTGTGCGCCACCTAGTGGCACGCATGACGGTGCGAGTTCCCGCCGCTGACATATCGGCCTGCCGCTGGTGCGGGGCCGTCGAGTCAAGGTTGCAGGTGATTTCGTTTGCTCCAACCACGCTTGAGAGCAGCACGATCGCTTATGTGGTTTATGTTTATGTGGTGTATGCGGTGCGTTGGTGAACACTCTCAAGGTTCGCGTACACCACATAAACATAAAGCCGCCGCGGTGGCTGAGTGGTTATGGCGCTCGGCTGCCGGCCCGAAAGACGCGGGTTCGATCCCGGCCGCGGCGGTCGAATTTCGATGGAGGTGAAATTCTAGAGGCCCGTGTGCTGTGCGATGTCAGTGCACGTAAAAGAACCCCAGGTGGTCGAAATTTCCGGAGCCCTTCACTACGGCGTCCCTCATAGCCTGAGTCGCTTTGGGACGTTAAATCCCCCATAAAAAAAACAAAAAAACATAAACATAAATACCCACGAGAGCAGCAGATTGGACAGCCGTCGCCGTAGCTCAGTTGGTAAGAGCACCGGACTCGATATTCGGAGGTCGTGGGTTCGGATCCCACCGGCGGCATGGTTGTTTTTTCTGCTGCTTTATATAAGTAATTTTCTTTAAGCGATTTATTAATCTAAGTAATATTATCCCACTGATAAGCATAACACATTAAAAAATAATAATAATAACGTTCCCCTATGCACCTTGGTTTCGGTGACTGTTGGCCCCTTCATAAGTATATATATATATATATATATATATATATATATATATATATATATATATACTTATGAAGGGAGCACTGACGTACACTTCAAAATATAATGACATCGTACCTACGTTTCGACTGGGGACCATTCTTCTTCAGAGATCTACAGTATTATCCGACACTAGTATATCGAGGGGTTAGAAAAAGCAACTGCAACGCGCCTGAGTTAAACACGATAAAAAAACAAGGTACAAAATTTGCACCTGCGATTGGAGATTGATGAATCACAGTCCAAAAGGTTGGGCAGCGGCCACACTTCGGGCACAGCATAAAACGGCTGATTACACAGGCCTTCACACGCATTCCACTCGGATGGAGTTTCCAGTAGATTTTCCGTAGCCCGTGGTGCTCATGAACAGGTTCACAATTTCACCAGCGCTGCGACTAGGAACAAGAACAGAGAAGGAAGACAAGGACAAGCGCTACTAACAACTGAAAGTTTATTTGAAAAAAACACAGATTATATGCACACAACTGACAACCCAAAGCGCCTGCGCTTCCCCCACCAGGCACGCAAAAGAGAGTTAAAAATCTAGATACAAAATTTCACACTCATGTAAGTTTACAGATGGTGTGCTAACGCACGTGTCGATGTTCTTGTGAATGTGATAGGCTTCACGCAACTCCCTAGTTAACTGATCTGGATGTCTGAATTTAATCTTAGCCCTGTTAAGCAGAGGAAAGCATGCTTTTTTGTTAGACACACCGGGTTTGTTTAGAAGACAATCTCTGTAATGAAGGGACAGATTTGATGAAGGAGCACCATTCAAAGAGGTTCTATGCTGACGTAAGCGTGTATTTATGCATTTACCGGTTTGCCCAATGTAACTCTTGCCGCATTTAAAAGGTATGTCATAAACCACTCCCTCTGCACATGGCACAAAGGTTGACTCATGATCCACCTGGCATGCATTTTTTCTTTTGCCTCTTATTTGCTTCTGTTCCCGGGCTCTTTTGTCAACAATAGCACAAACCTTGCCTAGTTTTTTTGCTACAGTTCATGAACAGGTTTTCTAGATCTGAAAATCTTGAATTGGTGGAAGGAAAGATATGTCAGACGGATAGGCTCCCTGATCCGGGAATGTGATTTTGGTGGGGCGGTATAGTTTTTTTGGAAGAGCTATAACTCTCTGCAAGGGGGATACCAGTTTACTATACTCGAGTAAGCTTATGCCTTTCGATTACGTTGGTGGAGCCACCCCTACTTTCAGCTAGAAATGGCGCGTTTGGCATAATTACCACAGTTATGTGTATCACTGTCCAAAGGTGTGATGAGCGGTGGAAGAAAGAAGCGAGGCAATGTAAAAGGCTGAACCTCGCGCCTATCTGCCCTTGGTTTCTGGTGCACACAATAGACGTGCCTTGAAGCGTTGCGTCAAATCCACCTAATGACTCACCTTGGTGGAAACCCTCACCACCTACCTGGGAGCACGCTGACGTGTTCACTGATCCGTGGAGCCACTTATACGCATTCTCTTTTTTTTTTGACCGGCAATGTCAATGTACCCATGTACGCAGGCGCCCTATGCTTCAATGCCGCGTTTATGCACCAATGTCAATGCCAACGTGTATTGCTCTAGTGCCGTGTTTCTGCCACAAATTTGTCCACGCCAACGCATGAAACGCACATCCCTCTGTTAGAAGCGCCACATAGCTCAAAGCGCGAATATTAGTTTTCATAGTAGTATTAGTTGAAAAAGACGACGATGTGCAGGCTTCGTGGCCTAGAAGAAGAGGTCCTTATCGGTGGCCGCGTTTTATAATCTCGTTGCTGAAAACAGCGTTTAGACCTTTAGCCGAGGTCTAGGCAAATCTAGATCGTACATGGACACATATAATATCGTGCTCTTTCCTCTGCCAACGAGTACTGTTGTCGTCAAGAGAGATTTTCTTTTTGCAAGCCTACAGTACCGGCCTTATCCAGCTCCTGACTTCCGGGATGCCCTTGCTGGCGTCACACACTTCGAAAAGCTGCGCGCACAGAACAGTATCAAAGGAGTCACGTTTGGTGTTGACTTGTGAAACCAGCTTTTCGAAGCAGAGGCTGGTTTACATGGATGAGGTTTGCGTCTAAGGCCCAAAATATGTGGTGATGGATCCCGAAGCCATGAACATCTAGTACAAGCTACTGTGCGTTCCGAACCACATTTGACTACCTGACGATGACCGCTGACATTAAGCAAACGAGAAGCTTGGGTTAGAAAAAGAGAGCGAAGACTGTCCTGGAAGCCGCGAACTCTCAGGTGGTTCTTCACTCTACGGCGGATGCAGTTCAGTAAGGCAAGCAGCAAGAATTGCAGGTTTGGCTGCATTTCACGTAGCTGCTCTAATATTGAGGGGCATGAGAAATTAAAGGTTCCAATGTTAACTCAAGCACCTCTTGAATAGATTAGCGTCACCGTAGCTGCCATCCTGGAGACGAAGCTTATCTTCTGATGAGCAGACGGAAGCTGCTTTAATGCGTTTTCCTGAATATAACAAAATTTTCAGCTATTCGAGAGTCATCTTCGGCGGATGCTATCTTTTTTGCAAACAACGAACTAGACATTTCTGCTTGTCCATATAGTATAGTTAGTGAGGGGCGCCTCATCTGCTGTGACATTGTTATTTAAGGTGAACAGTGCCGGTTCATTGTGGTATATGGGCCTGTTAAACAGCGAGAAAGAAGGTTTATCCGTTTGTCATCGGATAACATTCACCGCACGGAACGTAAAACAATAATTAAGGTTTTCATAGCGATTACAATGATTACCACCAATCAATACTACTCTCAGTAATTCCACTACTTCTATTTTATTTGATATGCTCTGTGAGAAGAACCTGGTTGATATTGGTCGACAAAAATGCGTTAGTATACATATCGCTCATTTTCAGACTTTCTCAAACGCTCTTCTAGACACGATCTAGATTTGTGCTGGGCCGTTGTCTAATGAGCAGGTTAATTTGTACGGAGATTTTCTTCAGTGATAACTGCCTGGCGTTTCTTCAGATAGGAGGGTAGAGCTGCCGTATTCTCCAGCCATGGTGAGAGATCTCTTGCAGAATAATTGTGTCCTTCAGGATTAAATTTACCAGCTCGCGCAAGTTTCTTGTTTTAAAGATACATTGGTCCGCGGGGATGTCTCAGTATTTAAGAAATGGGATCTTTTTAAGCGGGAGGCTAGGAACATGGCAATGAAGCCGCCTGGACAAATCTCGTTTCTTAAGCGCCATAACCTCAGACTACTTAGACGTATTTTAATTCACCTGCGTGGGCTAGAAAAAATAATTTAGGGCTTTATATTTATGGCAGAAGCAGTATTAGGGCACAGCTGTAATACTTTACTGCAACAAAATTTTAGGGCGCTTTAATTAACTCTCGATCACATAGGTTTCTTGAAAAAGAATTATATCACCGGGCATATAGTGACGAAATACAGGCTGCTCCTGTAAAAGAGGAGTTGGAAACTCAGTACGGTGGGAATGGTTATAGCGATACCAAGAGTGTTCTTTTTATGACAGTTATGAGACTGTGTTTAGCCAGACTTCGGTCAGTTCTGTAATGCGTTTCCTCGACTTAGTGAAGAGCCGTCTGCTGCAATCGATTGTTGTCTTTTGTTGGGCAAAGAAAAATCAGCTATTCACGGGCCAGAAATCACCTAACCCTTACGAGTTGAATATGGAGTTCAAGAACACGTTGTCGCTTTGCCTGTAGCATGTCTTTTATGTTTCGAGACTTGCTTTCGATGTCTGCTTTAACCTCCGGCTTTTTTTTTCGGAAACGAGCTACTCATTCCAAAAAGCGCAGATTAGAACTGGTTGGGGACTATAGAAGGTACCAGCCCATACCATTGTGTAATGTAGCCTATAAAATATTTGTGAAAATTCTTTCTTCTCTCTTAGAGCTTATGCAACAGTACTTAATAGGCTAGCATCAAACATAAGGTTTTCGACGCCGTAGTCCCCACACCTATGCATTGTCGCCGCGGTAGCTCAGTGGTTATTGAAGTCAGCTGCTGATCCGAAGGGCGCGGGCTCGATCCCAGCCGCGGAAGTCGCATTTTCATGGAGACGAAATGCTAGAGGTTGGTGTACTGTGTGAAGTCAGTGCACGTTAAAGAACCCCAGGTGTCGAATTTTCTGGAGCCCTGGACTACATTGTCCCTCGCGCCAGCTGCGCGAGAAGTTGCTCGGGAAGAGTAACATGGGTTGAACAATCTCTACGAGTGGCTGTGAGATGTGCAGCCACCTGCCAGTGCAGTGACGCATCGTTTAACCGCCGCACCATTGCGCTGGTAGTGCTATGAGGACTCGCCGCCATCTCTAAATGCTAAGTAGAGAATGACCAATTCGGCATATATGGCCATTAACCTATGGAGCTCGGAATGATGTGCGGATTGGTGACCAACAAGAGATGAGTTACACGAATGCACAAACCACAAACGCGCCAACAGAAAGCACAGTAGTGCAAAATGCTTTCGCATTCATATCACGTTAGCTTACCTAAGTGCATTGGGTAGTTTATGTTTATAGTCTTGGAACGAGTAAATATTTGGAAGGCAGTGCTTGGAGAAATAACCTTATGCTACAAACAGTTCATTACAAGGTTAATCAAAAATCACGAACCCACTGCGCAAATACAACTTAAGTAGTCTGTCCGGCAGGGTTTGCCATGTTCACATTTGTTATTTGCATCTTATCACGAGAGTTCATACCTTAGTGTCATCGGATTTATAGGTTTTCAGGGAATCTCACTTCATCAGCCTTGAATTAACATTTTAGCCATGCAGTGGACGTCGCCCTTTTCTCTTCTTAAGGAAAGGATGTGCTGAAAGCTTTACACTTACTTTACACTTACACTTACTTTACACCTAACTGTGTCGTTCTGTGCAGTCACTGGCATGGTTCAAAATTTGGATAAATCTAAAGTGTTCTGGTTGGGCTACTGGGGAACAAAACCTAACCTTTTTGGTGGCATAACCTGGGGCCAATAATCTCTCATGTGTTTTGTATTTTCCGTTCAGCAAGGTCTGGGATAATGGTTCTCATTGGGAGTCACAATTTCTGTCTCTGTGAGGCTACACGGAGGCTTGAATGAGTCGGGAGCTATCGGTTTTAGCGCGAGCACAAGTTTGGGACATCGTATTGGTTGCAAAGCTCATCTATGTATTTCAAGTATTTCAACTAGATTTGAAGGATTTCAAGTATATCAAGAAGATGTAAGCGGTGGACAGACGTGTCGCCACATTTTTGTGGTGCTCTGAATGGGAGGCTTCTAAATGTCAAGACTATCATTTTGGTTCTCAATATAAAAGCACCAGAAAGACATTCTGGTTATTTAGGAGACATATCCTGCTATTGCGAGGATTAAATTATTTTTTATTTAAGAGAGACGGAACCCACTTTATGCTTAAAAGAAAAGTTGCTGGCTAGTTGGTTGAAAAATGTCTAAAAAAACGTGAAAACAGCGCAAATGTAACACAAACCGCACAGAAAGATGGACAGGAAGGGCACTGGCTGCAACTGTGTTTACTGAAGGTCACAAGTTTCTTATCTATAGCTCA
Organism: Amblyomma americanum; assembly: GCA_030143305.2. Taxonomy (NCBI): domain Eukaryota; kingdom Metazoa; phylum Arthropoda; class Arachnida; order Ixodida; family Ixodidae; genus Amblyomma; species Amblyomma americanum. The sequence goes on from JARKHS020028478.1 coordinate 139,546, forward strand.
AATATAGGGAAAGCATTTTATTTATAGTTTAGAGTGTGCATATTACTCTTCATCGTGTATTGTTTAGCAATCTGTGTTGACTTGCTCGCAAGGAGTTTGAAGTGGCGCTGAAGCACATATCGACTTTCTCTGTTATACGCCTGTTATACGTAGTGGCACAGGCAGGAGCTTATTGGTTTACGTTTTTTTTTATGGCAGCTCCACCATACTTTTTGTCTCTCTGATAAAAAGGCTTGTGCCAGTTCACGCGCTATTGTCCAGAATTTCGTTCTCCACAAGTTGTGGGTCACAATTTTTTCTTTTTATCAGTGCAGGAGCGGCCAAGGCGGGTAGGTTTTCGAACAAATCTGATACGTTTTCTAACGATGTTTCCTAGCAGGTTGGTTGACGTGGCGACCAGTTTGACCGACGTATACCTTGCCACGTGAAAGGGGAATTTCGTAGAGCACACCCGTGGCATACCTTAAGTAGGGCTTACTGTGTCTCTTTATACACCCAGATGTTACATTGGCACCGCAGCTAACCTTGGGGCACAGATTGGCCAAATTGCAGGGGGCAGAGAAGACTCTAGGGACGCCGTTCTTGTTGGCAACTCTTTTAGAATATAGCTCACTCTGTGAATATACGGCAGCACCACTGGTTTGCATCGCCGAAATCTTGTTTTCGGCGTTTCCCGTTTGGCCTACCCTTGAGCAGTGCCTCGGTCTCGGGAGCCAAAACGTGGTCAAGAAACCCTGCCTTATGCAGTCGATTTACTTCACATTAGAAGGTCGCCTGCATCATGTGAGTGCATGACTTGGGGAGAGGCGATTCCATAAAAAGAGTGGCAATAGCCCTCTTAGAAGTTTTTGACAAGGCCGTATCAAGCTGTAAAAAGTCCTTCCTGGCCCTAGGTAGGTAGGGCCAGCCGACACTTTTTTTCCTGAGCTTAATGCTGAGGCCAAAAAATTGAAGACAGCTTTCCTGAGGAAGATCGTATCTGAAATGAAGCCTCTTGCCATGTTTTTCGAACAGTTTTGAAATTTCATGGCAGTTTTCTCATAGCGATGCTTTTCTTGTGTCTTTAGAATTACTAAAAATCAACATATCTAAAATTTTTTTAAAAGTTTTGTCATCACTTCATGGTGCCAAATTGTTGTCAATCGATGTGAGAAAAATGTTACACAAAACTGGCGCGGCACCTGAAACGAAGAAGAAGGCTTGGTGTTTCAGAAACTCTCGGTTGTCAAACTGGACAAAGGTACAATAATAGAAAACTGAAAAAATAACAAAATTGTCACCGCTCAACCCAGCTTGTTTTCTAACGCAATAGTGCCGTTTGCTTCAATCTGTTAACGGACAGCAGTGAACTGGCCATTATGAGGTACATAGTAAAAACGGTCCTCAACATCTATAGACAAAGCTTAACCAACCTGCTGTTCTCTCTCAATCAGGCTGTTTAGATCAATGCATTTTTTGCGGCAAAAGGGTCAGAAACAAGCAAATTCTCCAGGTGCTGAAGCAAAAAGCGGCTAATGTGTTGCTGCCAGGTGCTCTTTTCGCTGACAATAACCATAAACGGTGCATCTGGTCTCTTGGGCTTTACCGCTAAGAAGCTTGACAAGCTATTCACTGAACAGTTAAAAATTTCTGTTGTTAGGCTCAGGAGCTCAAGGAATTTTCACAGGTCCAAAAGCCTTACATTTTATTCTTATTCTGGTTGCGGACGCCTTGACTTGCACAGAGCTCTTTCAAATGGCTTGCAAAGTTCTGTCGTTGTAAATACCAGCTCTCTTCTTTGTCTGCTTGTAGCAAAGACAGTCCGCTGTCCTTGTGACATGCGACCACCGTGCCAATCAAGGCTTTCCCTCTGGGAGCGGGTTTCGTCAGTGCGGTCGTTGCTAAACTGTCTACTAAATGCCTGCATTCGGGAGGGGCTAATCCCGCTCAGGCAGGCAGGGCAGGGCAGGGCAAGGCAGGGCAGGGCAGGGCAGGGCAGGGCAGGGCAGGGCGGGGCGGGGCGGGGCGGGGCGGGGCGGGGCGGGGCGGGGCAGGGCAGGGCAGGGCAGGGCAGGGCAGGCAGACTACGCCCAAATACGGGGAATGGCCACTAAAAGTTCTGGCGTGCTCTTACGCATGAGGGTATTCACGCTTCAAACTCTTAGCCAGAAAATAAGCTCTAGGTGTGGTGTTTACTGAAAAAAGGTCTTTGAAGCAGATTTGTTAAAAATTCGTAAACAAACAGCTCCACTGCGAAACGGGGTGCTGGTCCTTTGCAGCGTAGGGCTTCGTCGCCAGATGCAGGCTTTTCTAATGGTTAAGCATGCGACAATCATGTCCACCTTTAGAGCGCTCGCACTAGATCCGTCACCAGGGAAAAGCCGTTGTATCCGGGGGAAGCTTTGAGTAACTTTGGTAAGGTCGGATAACCTCGGAAGAGCATTGCACCAACTGGTGCCACTGGGAGGAAGATCGAACAAGCTCGGAGGTTCGTTACGCGATCTGCAGTCAAGAGAGGAGGGGGTCGTGCCACCTGCAGCCGAGTTGATAGAGGGTGTGAAGATGAACAGCAAGAAACGCGGTTGAGTAAGATACATGCCGATCCCTGAAATATGAAGCAAATAATGAAGTTGCCGGAGGAATGTGGAGTGCACGAAACGGTTAATCATGGAAGAAGCCGATCCTTCGACAGATTTCGAAGCCGAACCTGGCTGCGTGTCAGGTGTGTAGATGAGTTTAGAAAAACGGCTCATTGGAAGTAAATGGGAGCGGCGTTTGTCGTGCCGAAGACATAGGTTTCGATTGTGGAAGAAGATTAAGACCCGGCAGTAGCTTACCTACGGTTAAAATAGTGAGCTCAATGAAATGGTTTTTCAGAAAAATGAGTCGTAAATGTGATTGAAATGTCAGAATTTGTGCGAAAGTGGAGCTTCCGTGTCATCTACTCTGAAGGGCTCCCTTATGAAATATGCAGTAACGCAGCAGTTATCCAAGTCATGAAAAATCTGACTGGTGTTCGACATGAACAATCGAGTCTGATGTGTGGCGTGGTCTCTCTGAGCACAGGGAAGAACATCCATCTAAATATAGAATTTGCCAGAGCGCTATGTGGCAAGTAAAATAAGAACTTGGGGCAATAACCACTGTGTGATTATTGCACCAGATAAGAATGTGGCAATTATGGTGCTAACCAACAGCTCAAGCGATTTTTCGCATTTTCGCAGTATCAATTACTGTTATTTCGCAGAGACGGCATGCACACATTGAAATTACTTGGAGGGCCACAAATGCTGCGGACGAGAAGCAACGCATGCTGACGGGCAGAGCGACAAACGTGCAGCTGGATGAACAGAAAACGAAGGATGTCGGAATGCTGCCCGAAAACGCACTGCCCAACAGATTCTTGTCCATGCCGACACATTTCTTACATGATAAGGCGTTCCAAGTCTCCAAAAACAAAACCAAAACTACAATTACCTTATAATACCCCGGAAATCCAGAATTCAAAGCAAATGGCTGCATTAAAAAATCTCGCAGTAGAAGCTATGTGGAAGGTCTAAGGAATGATCCGTATTACAACGTGTGTAACCATGAACACTTTTTGTTTTTCTCTTAAAACCGGAGCTTGTGGCAGTGACAAAATCAAATATGTAGCTGTTTAAACAAAAAAAAATGAGTTAACAGCCTGATATCATCATATGAATTGAAGACAGGTTGGAAGATCTGGAAGAAGAATAACTTTTCCACTGTTCAACTCAACTGCAATGTTATCTCGAGGCCGAGTAGGCTTTTCATTAAAGTCATCCCGCCTTTCCTAGACCACGAATATGTTTCAGTGCGTCGTAAGACACTTGAGAAGCACAAACATCCTGACAATGTTAATAATATTCTTATTCTGCTCATAATTACCATATCTTATGAGTGTGCAGAGTAGGTGCGTTTTCGAGGAGAGAACTTGTTATTCATTTGAAGATGCTTTTTTGATTTACCTTTTCAGATCAGTGGCTCATTCTGGGCAGCACGCAGCGACCCTACCACAATTAGAGAGTTGGAAAGCAATTTTACAAACGTAAGGTTTTGATGTTCTTTAGTCTATTTTGTATCGGCATGGTATGAAAGCCTAAAAGAATAAATGACCCACGGTGGGCATGACTCTGGTGCGGAGTAGACTATCAGGATCCGCAGATAAGCTGAGCTAAGGGTTTGGGTTTGGTAAGTTTCAAATATTCGTGGCTCTCATAAGCTTCAACGTCACATATAAAAAAGGGCTTCTGCAATGGATCCTCCGTTACCGTGTATTAGATTCTGTTATCCTGATTTGCGTGAAACATGGCCGAAAATTGCATAGCCTATGAATGTAAAAACCGACTATCTTTCGCATTGTTTCATTAGGCATAAGAAAATTATACAAATATGCACTTTCCAAGCCTTGGAATAGTGTGTTAGCGGTCACTACAATTTCCTTTATTTCCCCGCTTTAGTACTTATTCTCCAACGATTTAAATAGCAGTTGTCGCATGGGATTTTGTAACCTTCAATTCCTCTGTAGGGTATATCGTCTCTGAAACATCAAGCGGGATGCTTATGGTAGCCCCTTAGTCGCATTTGGTGAATAAAACGGTAGAATTTTAATATTTTAAGAAAACCAACGGCAATTCAAAACCCAGAAACGTGCGTTGCGCCACCTTGAAGCGCCCGTAGCAGTACGCGCTAAGAGAACGATGAACCTTGAGCGCAGGCCGACCAGTTGGAAGCGCCTTGCTGGCTCGGCAGCCAATGTTACGCTCTGGGGCACTCTAAAAAATGTGGCCGCACTGGATCTGGTTCCTTGGTGCGCCACATAGCTGTACTCGGGACTGGTCCTGGGGTGGAATCGGGCGCCACTCATCTTGCGGTAGGTCCACGGCGAGGCAAGAACTCGAAGATACAGCTGCCTTGCTCCGGTTGTGAGGCGTTCGGGCTGTCCTAGGTCACCTACTATGTGGCAGACAAAGAAGCCAGATCCAGTAAGGCCACATTTATTTTAGAGTTCCCCAGAGCGTAGCGCTGGCTGCCGTGCCAGCAAGGTGCCTCAAGCGTTCTGATCGGCTCGCGCTCAAGGTTCATCGTTCTCTTCGCGCGTGCCGCTACGGACGCTACAAGGTGCCGCAACACGTATAAAGAAAAGTCAGCTTTTGTCGCGGCCTTCATTGGAGGGGAAATTAGCGGTCGAATATCCCATAACAAATGGATTAAAGAAAAAGATACTACAACCACTTGGCCAAGTGTTTCCGAAACTCTGGCTTGAATGAGTTTTACGCAAGGTTTCCACAGCTCACAAGAGGTTTCTTTAAATAACCTTTAGATTTATTGGTTTTGAAATAACTTGACTACGATCACTACACACAATATCGGAGTTGAAAAAAAATAGTGACTTCGGACACACGCCCACGTAGCATCTTGTTTTCTCGCCAGAAATAGAATATACATTTAGCACTTCTTGACTAAAGAACAGGATACAAGTGAGGGCGAGCAAAAGCATGAAATGCGCGGCTATATCTTGTAACAATGAAAAATCAAAATGCAATGCAAGGGAAACGTGTCCTTCTCAAAGTGTTCATCCTGCATGAAAAATCTGCCATTACGAGCCGCTACCAGTGCTATCCAGTATGCGAGACTGTTTTGTACCAAAAACACTTGTACCATTTCCAAATAGAGGTGCGAAAAGTATTGCAGAACTAGTTACAGCTCTAGTAGGTTGTTTTGAATAGATGACGTTAGCAGGCTGTGAAAAGCGAATGGAAAGGGCAATTTCAGGTCATTTGAAAACGGCGCCCAGTACTCCGTATATGATAAAGAATATGATTATGGGGATTGGTGCCCTGAAGCGACAGACAGGCTATGAGGGATTCTTTAGTGGAGCCCTACAGAAGAATATAGACAAACTGCAGTTGTTTGCCGAGCGCTGACGAGAGACAGCACACGAGCGGTGTTAAGTTAGAAACCCCTGTCGCCGGTGGGTCGTTTCCCGCTTTCGCCGAGATCTGCTGTCTCCGTGGGAGGTCGAGAGGGGTTACTGAGAGGCGCGACGCCCGCGCTAATCCGTTCGGCCCTGGCGCTGACTCGTCGCGGTGCAGTAGCCGCCACCAAGTGCAGATGGCCCCTCACCGTCTCGTCCTCTGCTGACTGGCCGTGCCCGACTGGTGAGAAAAATGACAACGCGTCGCGCGCTTCGGACGCTGCCCAAGGCCGTGGGAAATGGGGTGTGGGACAAGGTACAGTCTTGTCGGGGTTGCAAAAGCCGACGACCTCTTCCTGGTGAGGAGGATTCTTTTTTTTTTTACTATCAGTGGAGACAGCAGAGCCGATGCGTGAGCGCCTCGATGGCGTCTTGGTGGGTTGCACAGGTATTGAGCTGTGTATGCGAAACCGCGCCCCTTGCACGTTCGAGGAGGTTTGGGGCTCCACAGAGATGGGCTCTGGCGAGCCCTGGGCTCCGCCCACTTCTATGTATGGTGCAATTGTAGTGCTATTTGTTCAAATTGGGGAGAGCTGCTTTAGTAAAGCTCCGGCCTATTATCGAAGGCTCTAAAACTCGCTGCAAACGAAGAGTTGGAAAAAGGCGCCGAGTCTCAGTCTCTACCGTTTTTAAACAGCCTTCTTATCACTGCCTTTTCCTCACCTGCCCGGTATTTCGATCTCGCCTTTAAACAATCAGTTTTGTTTTTAAGCAGTTGGAGTTGCTCCCCCACCGGGCAACGTGTCGCCGCACGAGCGGACGAAGACCCGAAATGCTCTTCGTATTGCTGACTACTATGTATACGATCAACGGCTAACGTGCAATCGTCATTAATCGCTCGGGATAAGCAACCAACCAGACCAAAGCGGCAATCACAGAGGGAATAGGAAAGATTAACTAGCGGTTTCGTATGTCGCCTCCATCTAATATACGGCCGCCGCGGCTGAATTTGAACTGACGACCTTAAGATATGCAGCTGAACGCAAAAGCCGCTGATCCAAACCTTTGATTAGGTAGCGTGTAGCGTTGTGCTCGGCTCCAGAAGAAGATGACATACCCCCAGCACGCACGGCGGGCGCGCGCAGGTCGGCATTCTACGGCCACGCGATCGGATCTCGGCGCTGTGCTTCCTAAGCTTTCAGGCGGCTCCTCTCCCTTATGGCTGAATGAGCCCCCTTAATAAATTTGTGGACGCCAGACACATTCGGCATGTGTGTCGGATGTGCCTTCGACAAACTGGTGACTCCGGGATCCGAGCTGGCCCCCTCTGTTACCGGCCTGCGCCTGCATCAGCCTACGCCTACCGCTTGTGGGATTAGGTTTTTCCCTCGCCCGCTGAAGGCGGCTTCTTTTTTGTGGCACACCGCGGCTGGAACAAATCCCACACAGTCCCCCCCCCCCCCAAGCGGGAGAACGTGGGGAGATGCGGACTTCCTCTCCCCCACTTTTTGTCTTCGGCGGCAGTGCGGGATCTGGCGAGAGGAGACGACGGAGCGACGGCAATGCAGGCGGATGGGTCTGGACTACGCTTGGAGCCGCAGCAGTCAAGGTGACGTTACTCCGTTTGCGTTGCTCGCTCGCCTGCCGCCAGTGCTGCACCGAGGTGGCCACCAGTTGGGGAGTTCCCCAATAAACACTTTTGCCTGCTGGCTGTTCCTCGGTTTGTTATACTTCGCGGCCACTGCTGTGGCCCGAGCTAGCGGAGCGGTCCTGTCTCAGACTGCACTGCGGACCCCACACGCTGCACGTATCTCGAGACCCCGGCTTCCTTCGACGTGTGCCACAGATCCTGTGAGCGATAATAACAACGTCCTCCCGTACCTCGTCACTTCTGTCGACTCCGCCGCCGCCCCCTCATGAGCACGCCGTTTACGCGCTCAAGCTGCCCGAATTCTGGCCCTCGGACTTGGAACTTTTGTTCCGGATCATTGAGTCCAATTTTTGCCTATGCGGCATCCCATCCCAGGAGGACATGTACGATCATGTCATTGGTGCTCACCCTCCTGTCAGCGCTACGGTCGTCCGAGACATTCTGTTCTCCCTACTCGCTGATCGCCCTTACGGCGATCTACGAGCGGCGCTCATTTTTCGAACTCATGAATCGAAGCAACGTTGCCTGGAACATCTGTTTGAGGAGCAAGAACTCGGCACCCGCAAGCCCGTCGAGCTCCTGCGTTGTATGATGCGACTGGCTGCTAACCGTCCTCCGTCTGTGGACGCATCGTTGTTGCGGGAACTGTTCCTGCAATGCCTTCCTGAGTGAGTGCACGCAGTCCTTACGTGTTGGCAGCAGACATCGCCTCACTGACCAAAATGGCTGACCAGCTCGTGGACGGCTTGCATGCGGTTCACTGTTCCACCACTCCTGTCACATGTGCTCGATCAGCCACCGGCGACAGCTTAGACTGGCTACTCGCCTCCATTGCGGCGCTGAGCCGCGAGAGTGACATGGTGCTTTCAAACAGTAATCTCCTGCTAGCAAATCGCGCTGGCGCCTCGTCGCAGTCTCAGCACTATGAGGCACTCCGCAGGAAGGACCGTTCCCCCTGGTCTCGTAGCCACTGCTAGTCCCACGTGTACTTTGATTCCCGAACTCGCCACTGCTCGCCACCCTGCACCTTCTCAAGCAACCACCGTGCTCGGGATGTGCCGCTGTCCACGGCCCCGAACGACCTCTTCATGGCCAGCACAGCAGCTTGCAAAGCGTCTTCCAGTGGTTCGACTTCCCTTCGTTTCCTATCCTGCTGTAAACCGCAAGTAAAGACTCCACCAACTGTGACCACAACTCCGGCACGAGGTCCGTCACTTCTGGCTCCTGTCTTCTCACTATCCCACGCTTTATCGTCGGTTGCGACGTCTTTGTATTCTGCCACTCCCACTGTTCAGGAGCCGCACGACCCACCTGCTACTGATTTGAGCCCCTGTGCCGAAGTACGCACACCTCTACCGTCTTCCTCACCACCCGGTGAACATTTTCACACTGCCTATGAGCCGACCTCGCATCCAGGCTCAGTTGCGGCCACAGCCCTGTCTTCTCGTCCGCTTTGTGCCGTCGGTTCCCCTCCACCGCTACCGAATGTCCCGGTCTGCGAAGACAATGCGGCTTCAGCAGCATCCTCTACGCTTGCCGCAACGACCTCGCTGCCCCTCACAGCTTTACTGTCCCCAGCCTCTTCTGCACGTCGGTACACGAAGCATACACTGTAGTGCCCCGGTCTGTTCCACATCTTCCCGACCGCGACCTTCTGGACACCCATCGTATTCCGCGGCCGGCTCCCTACAGGCTACTTTTGCCGCGCTATTGTCGCACCGGCAGGTCACCTGTGTACGGCACGTTTTGCGATGCCCATTTTTGGTTGCTGTTGCTCTTCTGCTCTTTGCCACTCGCATTCGGTCACCCGGCATCAATTGCGTCCGCCTTCGACCTCACCGCCTTTTCCTCGGCCCACACGATTTCGCCCTAGCCGACCGCCCGAAGCCGGAGGCCTTTATCGGCAGCTCCACCCGGCCTTGTCTTTGCTTTGCCAATGCACTTTCCTTGACGTCCCCGTTCCAAACTGCATACCATCTCGCTCTCCCTCTACCATATCGCTCGTCTCCATCATGACTTCCGCGATAAAAAAGGGAGGGGAGGGGGGAGAGAGGGCTGTAGAGTGCAGTGCTGTGCCCGGCTCCAGAAGATGATATACCCGGGCACACCCGGCTGACGCGCGCAGATCAGAATTCGACAGCTACGCGATCGGATCTTTGCGCTGCGCCTTCTCGGCTTGCCGTCGGCTCCGCTCCTTCCTTGCTGAACGAAAGCTCTTAGCAAATTTGTGCACACTAGACAACTTCGGCTTGCGTCTGCGATGCGCTTTCAACAAGTATATGATAAAACTGCGTTTCCTATTAATCATTGGCAGAATTATGTAGATAAAGTACATGCAGAACACAAAGCGGTTTGCAAATTACTATTCTACTATGTTATGTGAAATATTCTCATGTTCACGAAAATATGAAATTCGCATTTTTTCTGAACTGGTTTCCTACATGGCTCGCTTTATAAATTTGCGCAATCGATAAAGAAAAAATGAATCCGGGTCTCAATCGTGAACCAAGCATTCTATTTCATGATGCTGGCAGCGAAACGTGAGAAAAAAGCTTTTTGGAAAAACTTTGGTAAGCAGGTTAGCCCCTTGCAAGTATTGTGTATCGAAATGGATTGCTTTCCGATTATGAGTACCTATTGTCCATTCCAAGGAGATTAAATATATCATCAACTGCACCTTGCAAACTAAATTTACCATCGTGCGGAATCTGTTATCGCTCATCCATCATTTCATGAACATATCTGCTGTGCGATAAACAGTCGAATACCTGCTAATGCGCAATTAAAGCTGACTTTTTCTTACTGCAGATTCCAGTTCTTGGTATGCTGAAGAAGGAATTATCAAACACCGATATCAACCTAACTGAAAACGACAGAGTAGTTGTGACACCACTGGATTACTACGCAAAACTAAACAACTTGCTAAACAACACTGACCCGTAAGAAACGGCTCTTTTAATGTCTCGTCTTTTTGAAGAAAATGTGTACATGGCGTACCCAGTAAGGCGATTTGCATGAAAGCGAGTACGTAACTCTTTATTCTACAGAACATATGATGTATGCTAACACAACCCTTACACCCATATATTTTAGAGCGGCAGCTTCAAGGCCGAAGGTCCCCGGTAAAACGTAGTATTGTTTCAGCTTCGTGTTACAGGGAAGACTGCAAGTAATATTCAAAAACGAGATTTTTGAGGTAAAAATAAGTCTATTGCAGCATGGTGCTGCCAGGTTTGGTGGAAAGTAGAAAACGGGCGAATCATTCTACCTAATAATGTGGTTTACTAATTTTCAAACATTAACTTTTTAACTATTACAGTTACATGATTACCCTCGGCGCTGTGGCTCGACAAAAACCTGGCTGCATCGTGCGAAAATACATGTGCTTTCGAAAGCATGCAGGGCAAAGCAACTCCTCTTCCATAATTTCGGAGTGGGCGCAGAGTTGCATACATGATATGGGCAAAAACTGACGCGTCACCTCTTGAGCAAATGAACATTTAGCCACACTTAAAGCACGGCGATTGCTTTCAGTTTAATCAGAAACTCTGGAAGAGCTTTCATTGGCGTGAAACGTCCGTGAAAGTTCGTAGTTGGTGGCACTTTCAATACACGGGCTTGTTTAGTTGAGTGACGGCGACAGAGATCTTGACTAAACGAAAGGGCTTCAGTATCGGCATTATTGGCGCAACACATTCTTTTAGGTCATAGAACTTTCTGATCATGCCGTTCGCTCAACGCTTTAAAGTTTCTCCTTCAGCGCCTTCTTCATCGGGATAGAAATCCTGCGAGGGGTTAATACGGTGTAATATAGTGTTCTCTCCTGATAAAAATTCAATATCTTGGAGTATCCAGTGGTACCTTCCTTTTTTTTTACCGCGGCAGCATCGTTGGCTTCGTCTAAAAGTCTGATACGAGGGCTTTAATTTCAGGGGGGTTTAGTAGAGGCAGACGGGGATTCCTGACGACGTACAGTCTGCTTGGAGCGATTGTCTTTCCAGACGATAAACCTTCGCCTTTCCGCAAGTGCAAATGCTTGCATCACGGACTCTTCTACAGTTTTCCGCAGTTTCATAAGAACTCGGGATGCATGTGAAAATTTCTCAAACGACCGATACTCCTTCTCGAATGTCAACTACCGTTTTATTGTTGAGCATGAAATCAAGAGTTGGACAATAATTCGTCTGGCCGAGTTGAATCATAAAACATGACATTGAAGACGCCGACCACCACAAGCACACATAAGCTTGCGCACTCGCTCCTCGTTTCTTACTGTGAACAAGGCTCCCTTAAGGGAGCCGAAACTCCTTTTGTGTGTTCTTTTCTCGGTTGTGGTCGGCGTCTTCAATGTCACGTTTTGGTCTTGATCAGTGCCACCACGAAATGCTGAAATGACTCATTTTGTCGTGGCGCGACTGTGCTGAGTAAATAGCCGTAATTACAAGTTGCACTGACTCCGTCGAGTTTCTGAACACTTACTGCGACCAGCGTTTTCGAAATTCTCCTGCCTCTGACCGTAAAGTCACTTTCGTTTCTTCGCTGAGCAGATAATTCGAGGGGGCGGTGAACATGTGCAATAAATTCAAGTTCTTTCTTCGAGTAGCGGCTTCCTACGACGTACAAGTGTAGCCTTCTCTGCTTTCTTCACTTTTAACCGTAGCTACATAAGCCTCGTTATCCGCACCTTTCCGCCTTTTTCCAGTTGGCACGGTGTTTGTTTAAAGCTTCATATGCACGGGCTTTCGCTAGAGTCGTGACAAAACTATGGGCTCTATTTACCTATCGTCGCTGTTTACAATGTTATTCTTTTGCGAAGTTCTTCAGGCCACCCTTCTGGTCTACAATTAAATGACCTTCTATTGCAGTGAACCGGAGTCGTTCAGCAAATTTTGAAAGCTAATTTGCTAACTCGTCTACAGCCTCCCCGATTTTTACCGACGTCGACCAGACTGCCCTCTCATGCTCAGTTTTGTTCGTGTGCACGCAGTACGCTTCGAGCTCTGAAGTCATAACCTAGAAGGTTGGTTTCAGTTCCTTGTCCTTTAGAGCTAACAACCGAAGAATCTTTCTTGAGTGAGGACTCATCGTGCATAGAAGAGTTCTTACTCACGTTACTTCATATCTCAGATGGGAGCAGATTCGCAGCTGTAGCCCTCGACTTCCTGGGGCGCTCTAAAAATCAAATTGCCACGATAGCTTGATTGCTGCCTTAGCGATGCGAGCTTTACTGTTCCTATTTTTTCTGTGAAGGTTTGCACCGCTTCCGCTGCTTTTACGCCCCGAGGGTCTGCACAGGCCTTTGACGGTGTATAGCGGGAGCGCCCCCACTCCCCGCTTTAAACCTTCCATTTCTGTTGAAATGAGAATGGCTCCGTTTATTGCGACTTTGTCTCATATACGCACAAATACTGCTCCTAAGCCATATGCAACAACACTGGTTGGCAGGCTGATGGAAGCATGCTCGCTTTTATTTGCAAGCTAACATAAGCACTTTTTCCTGTCTTCTTGAATTCTTTCCACTCTCCTTATTTCAATACCATGTGTCCATTTTGACCCGTTCATTGTTATATTTCTTCCGGACTAACCACGGCTATATCTAGATGAAGGATGTACATGACAAGACGCGTTTAGTTGTAGATAGCGCCAAGGCGCGTGGTTCTAAAGAAACACTATTCTGTGCTCTCCTCTATAGGACCCGCCTGCAAATACTGCTGGGAAGCTTATTCTTTCCAGAATAGTGTCGAGGCAGAGCGGAGGATAAATAAAGAATCCAAGCTGCGCCCCACGAAGCACGAACACGGACACGAGGGGAGACACCACAAAGCGCCGACTTCAACAGCTTTGTGGTGTCTCCCCTCGTGTCCGTGTTCGTCTTTGCGCTGTGAATGTAAGCATGAAGTACCAACCCGCCCAGCAACTGATTTTAATGAAGCACGAGCCCTACTATGCGAACATGTGGCTCGTGGTAGATATCTATGGTTAAGTAGATTGCAAGGTGCAAACAGAGGCTGTGAAGCACCAGCTTTTATTGTGGCAGCTGCTAGTGCCGGACACATAAGGCAGAAAATATTTTCTGGTATTGAATACGTTACATTGCGTATATACAGGCGGCGCAAAACACAGCAAAGGCCAACATAATAAATCTTTCTGGTGATATGCGGGAAATGATATGTGAATTATGTTTCATGCTGTACAATATAAGGCTCATTGACGCATTGCTCTGCCAAGTTTCGCGAGATATCTCATCTCGGTGCTTCTTGACAACGCACGTGTCTCGTAATCTTGGTGAGCAATCTCTCTTCACATTACATTTTTGACAGTGGTGGAACAAATTGAGCAGTACGTTATTTCTACGGATATCTCGTGTTCCGGCAGGTGCACGTTGAAACGCCGGCCTGTTTGGCTTGCCCACACCCTGTTGAAAAATACCGGAATGACATAAATGACGAAACCCTTGCGATGAATATACACGTACGTGTGCCAAACACAACACCCACGTCTTCTAGCTCCCTCGTTTCCCGCTTCCTTTTTTTTGCACAATTGAACACACACGTTCTAGTTATAAGGAGAACTAAAAGAACACTAATGTCAGAGAGCCAACATGTTTATACACAGAACAAGATCTAGTTTCCTTTTCTGTCTAACCTGCTCTATCAGCTCAGTGTGCTCTTGGAGCTTCTTGAGTTTGTGTAGCACCCCTCGTGCTGCGCTCGGCTCGCAGGTCATGGCACGCGGCGCCGGACAAAAAGGAGGAATTTGGGGTAAGCAGCCGCAGCGCGAGCAGCCCAATTAAAAACAGTTCTAACCTCAACGCTGTCGGAGCTGGTTCTTCCTCGCCTTAGCTCCGACAGATTTGGTGACCCGGGCTGCAAACACGCAACCCCACTATCTTACATGGATTGCCCTGGCTCTTCCGCCCTTCCTACCGGCGGCCACCCGCCGCAGAACGCTATGCCTCTCGGTGCCTCGGTGGCCGCGTTCCAGCCAGTCAGCCTGCCGCCATTTTGGCCCAATAGCCCCCGCGCCTGGCTCCTGCAGGTTGAGGCGCATTTCCAGCTACGACGTATCACCAGTCAGTAGACCAAGTTCCTCCACCTCGTGTCGTCCCTGCCTCCTGACGTCATGCTTACATTCACAGTGGAAAGACGAACACGGACGCGAGGGGAGACACCCCAATGATCCTGACGTCACTGAGGACTTGGTGGACGTCATCAGCTCGCCGGACTCGGCTCAACCCTTCGACACGCTGAAGGCGGCTATCATCGAGCGCAAGTCAGCGTCCGAGCGCGGCAAACTCCAGCAGGTCCTGAGCGCTATAAAGCTTAGTGACAGCCGCCCTTCGCAGCTCCGCCGTCGCATGCGACAGGTTCTTGGAGACTCCACTGCTCAGCACGACACCCTTCTGCGTGAGTTGTTTCTACAGCGTCTTCCCCAACCCATGGTTCCCGTCCCCACAGCTGCGGGTGATGTTTCATTAGACAAGCTCGCAGAACTCGCTGACCATGTTGCGGACTACTCACGGCTCCGCACCGTCAGCTCTGTGACCAGTCCGCCTCCAACTACTGCCGCAGACACCCAGCTTACCAGCATCAAAGGTCGACTTGATGCTCTTACCAGGCGGCTTGATGTCTTCGCGATTTTACCACGCAGTTCGTCACCGAATTTCCGGTCACGCCGCCGCTCCCCGCCACATTCGCGTTCTTCAGAGCCCCAACTATCTGACTCGCGGCCCTAAACCTTGCCCTTGGCTGTATGCTGGTACCAGCGTACCTTTGGCAGCTCTGTCCGCAATTGAACTCACCCGTGCTGCTGGTCGGGAAACGCTGCGACCGGCCACCGACGGCGGCAAGTGTGCTGGTGGACCGACATGCCGCCTATTTTATGTTTCGGACAAGATCACTGGCGCTCGCTTCCTGGTCTACACGGGAGCACAGGTGAGCGTCATAGCCACCTCTTGGGCAGATCGCTGTCGCAATAACCAGACCTCTTCGTTTAAAGTGATCAACAAATCGCCCATTCGCACATACGGCCAACGGTCCCTTACGCTTAGCCTGGGATTGCGCCGCACGTTAAGAAGGATCGGCGCACAGGAAGCAGGAGCGTTTCAGAGAAACCAAAAATGCAGATACGCGATACTTGCATTGCAAAACTGTGTTTAATTTTCTTTGCGCATGACCCTGAAAGGGGACGGCCAGGAATGACGTTGCTATAGCCCTCTAACACTTTAACCGCCAACATTGAGCACTACTCGTATATCAATATCAACGATGACGAGTCAAACTCGTCAGGCCTTATGTTGCGATGCTCCCACTGCCAAGTCGAGCTACGACCGACAGTGGTATTGCTTGCAGTTTTCAACACTAGAGGGAGGTAGTTGCACCCGAAAAAAAAACGTTTCGCGCCTTTAGTAACCTTTAGCGCCCGTTTCAGGCGTGACAACAGCAATTTCGTATTGGCGCCAGAAATAAAGAATGCCGCTTCCCGTCATTCGGAGAGAAAAAAGTTCTGCTTTTAGAACAGTTCTTCTAGCAGCGTCGCTGATGATATAGAATTTGTTTCCGGCAACGGCTCTGACTTCTTTTCCGAGCTGGAGACGACATCAGATAACTATTAGAGGGACAACAACAACGATAGTGACGTTCTGAGTACTGGGCAATAACTACTAAGAACACAGCCTTGTTTGCATGGTTTTATGAGGGTTTGACATCCCAAAGCGACTCAGGCTGTGAGGGACGCCGTAGTGAAGGGCTCCGGAAATTTCGACCACCTGGGGTTCTTTAACGTGCACTGGCGTCGCACTGTACAAGGGTCTCTAGAATTTCGCCTCCACCGAAATTCGACCGCTGCTCTTTGTAATTTCAGGATACTCACGCCTGTTGACGTTACAATGCCTGTTCCGCGAAACCGACAATAAATTTTGCATTGGGCCACTCTATGTTAGTGAAGCAACGTCGTGCCTGGGCGCTTCCTTTTAAAGCTCGTGCAATCATTTAACGAAAAACTGTTTTATGATTTCAGCATCACGTCTCTGCAGTTGTTGTTTTCCTGAAACGCTCGTGCTTTCTGTGTGCAATCCCTGTTAAGGAAACTGAAGCGCCACCAATAGCACAATCAGCCGATGAGATAGGTTGCCTAGAAAAGGAAACTAGATGATTTTTCCTTAGGTACTATAGGGGACCGAAGTAGCCAGGACGCGGATTCGATGGCCGGAGCGGGCGAGGCTAGAGTTACTATATAGGCTTTGCCAGATTTGCGCGAAGGTGCCTCCATGGGTAGCAAATATGTGCAGTGAAGCCATGCGCAGTTTTTGCAGGAGTCCATAAGCAAGAGTGGCAAGGGGAGTTTTAAAGCTATTACTGGCTGTGATCGAAATAATTTGCAGCTGCTGCAGCTAAGGTATACATATCATTGCGCATAGTGAGAGACTCGAGAAGTCGTTGCCCTCATGCAACCCGGCAAGTTTTCCTAATACATCCAAAATATTGTCAGGAGTGCTGCACAGGTCAATCGCTTAATACCTCGCGCACCAGAAAAGTAAATATGGTTGTTGACTTATGGAGGAAAATTGTGGAATCATTTCGGTGGAAAAATATGGCCTTGTCATCTTTAGATGTATTTAACATAACATATGCAACCTTGTCCATACCTCTACCTCGGCGATCGCGACACAAAACACAAACACGAAATTAAGACCCTGCCTTAAACACGGAAACGTCAGGTGCTCTAAAGGTTATAAAACAGTGGTGCGCAATGCGGCTTTCTGCTTTGTAATGAAAATCAAAAGTATACTCTCAAGCAACCCGTGTAATTTGTTTCTTTTTTTTTTGCTTCGGATGTCTTGTTGAAAAGTGCTGTGATATATCTTTTGCTTTCATACATATAAAATTTGAGCATGACTCCTTATCTGAACACTAAAGAACTGTTACCTGGCATATTCTTGCGTGTCTTGAAATGCGCTTTTCGTGGCGCATGCGCACTGGGACTGAAGAAAATGGCTTTACACTCACCGAGCTGTTGCTGCAGTTCGGAGCAGAACACCGCGTCATAATGGTGATGATTATGGGTTTTTATGGCGCAAGGGCAGCTATGGCCAAAGAGCGCCATGTCACAAGGTATTTTTTCTTTTTCTCAAGGTGGGGTCAAAGACCCATTTCCCAAGCATTTCACCCTAAATAAGCCGAGCACCAGACCAGGGGAAAGCTTGTACCCATTGTATCACCGGTGGGTACCCGGCGGCACTGGGGATCGAACCCCGCACCTCCCGCATACGAGGCGGATGCTCAACCACTTGGCCACCGCTGCGGTTGCGTCATAATGGCTGCGGTGACATCCGCGAGAAGCTAGAAATGCATGAAAACTGACTGTAGCATACGGACACAGCGTATCAACATAGAAATGTCAGCGACTTAACCTCAGCGCTGCACGCTGCCGCCATGAGAGGTGATGCAGTGCTGCCGCAGTGCCCTGTAGGGTTGGTTTCACGGTGGTGAACAATTGCCTGGCAGTCACGTGATTACGCGGCGGCGAGAGAAAACAAGAGGGAAACTCCGGCAAAGACTATATAGTAACTGTAGGCGAGACTAAAATTTCTGGAACAGTGACTTTAGGCAAGCCTGAATTGCTCGCTATCTAGCGATGACTCTCTCTGGCTCGAGATCGAGCAAGTACGCACGCGCCTCCAATCTACTCCTCGATCTCGAGCCAGTCGACTGATCGCTAGATGGCTCAGCGATGCAGTCTCGCCGGCTCCCGCCGTCGAAGCCGCGTCCTGGCTATTTCTGTCCCCAATAGTAAATAAATTGGGGCCCCAGCTAGCGAACATTGGCCCTCGTGTTGCCATAACCGTTCTTCTCAGATTATGGCAAAATGAGGGAGGTAGAAAACATGGGTGTGGTGCTAGGCACACATAGGATCATGTTAAGTAAAAGGTTCGTGTCATTTATGTGATTCCGCTGTTTTGCAACTGACTGTACGTTGGCCAAACAGGCTGGCAATTGAATGTGCCTCTGCGGGAAGATGAGAGGTTCATGGAAATAATGTACGGATCACAACTCTTCCAGCACTGTGGAGAATGTAAAGGGAAGAGAGATTGCTCCCCAAGATGGCAAGACACGCACGTTGCCAACTAGCACCGAGATGAGATTTTCGCGAAATTGTGAAAGTTTTCCAAATCGAAATATTGGCAGAGCAATGCGTCAGTAAGCCTGCTAGTGTAGCACATGAAACTGAATGCACATATCTTTTCGGGTAAAACAGTTGAGAGTTTTTTTTAATTATACGTTATAATTTTCTAGGTTTTCGCGACGCCTTTATACACACAATGCAATGTGTTTATTTTCTTTGCTGCCTTTCTTGATAACAAAGTTTCAGTTGGCAGCAACCACTCGTTGTGTTTCTCTTCCTTACTTCGTGTAGATTTTTCGCGCTATTAACAACTCAAGCTGTTCAGCCAACATTGTTGCCCTGCTTGCAGTTTATACACAGTAGCCGTCTCGCTTTTGATTGAGCACTTAAGAATGCCATGAGGGAACCCATAAAAAAGAATTGGAAACAGAAAAATGTGAGTACACAGCCAGCTTTGAGAAGTTGTTTTCATTGTATTGGCATCGGAAGGTCAACGGACGTATACTGCACTTCGCCTTCGAGAGCCCAACAGCTAAAGCCAGTCACTGGGTGAGGTTAGCATTTTAAGAAACCAGGAAAATAGTTAGCGCAGGCGACAAAAAAAGTAGCGCTTCAGTGAGGAATTGTGAACGAGACAACCGAAAGCGCATCAATGAAAGGAAGAATGCGGAGAGAGAAAAGACATGGATAGAAAGGATGTGCAGCCTTGGTTTGGGGACAGAGACGAAGAGGGGAGAGGTGCTGCAGCGAGCGTGAACAGCGTGCTCAATAATTCGGGCTAAAAGCACTGTTCAATGGGAAAGAGTTATTAACGCAATTTTTCCATTTACTTTAAGAATTTACTTTAGCAGCCAATTTTTCTTTAGGTCTTCCGTCAGCAGGCTTGCATTTTTTTGCTAATAACATTATTGGTTTCCTCAAAAAATGTTCCCCATTGATTTTCAATGAGTGTCGTAATTGCTCCATTCGAGCGATGGGAAAACTTTAAAAGAAGCATTTTGCTATAGATCGGAAGGATGGACCATCACCTTCAATATTTTTATAACGGTACTTTAACATATTTATATATAGAAAGATTTGTTCGAGAATGCTGGATATCAATAGCACAAAACTCGGCGCACGTAGTCTACTTGATTTCTTTTTAAGGCTGTCTTTTTGTTCCAGAGCTAAACGTGGCTTAAAAGCATGAAAAAGAGGAAAACATAAATGTTGAATATTAAACAGATATTGGTGATAGTCAACGGAGTAATGAAGTCGACGTATTACTGTCTTCATGTATTGCTTCATGATAGCGGTATCAGTTTAGAACACTTAAAGGGCAATCTCACGCTCTATTTTTCTTCGAAGGAACGTGCTATACAATTATGGCGGCTACGTTGCATTGTATCTACATGGAGAAGAGTTGCAAAGGTTGTTGCAAGGTGACCGTACAAAGAGGAGCAACCAAAGGCAGATATATTGTCTGAACCTTGTCAAGAAAGCGATGCCCGAGGTCGTCAGTTACATTTACGCCAACCACAGCTTTAACCTTGCGGCAAAAAAAGAGGTAGGTGAAGCATCTTACCACTCAGAGTCAAGTTTACACAGGCATTTGGCGTAAAATATTTAACTGTCCAGTCCCGAGCAGAATCTTTTGCATATGGGTCGTTAGCGACCCATCTGTGGTTTTAACAAAAAATGAAAAATAGTTTTTAGCCGTTCATTTCTAAAATTCATGACTTGCTAGGATAGTTTGTATTTCACGCGGTTTACGATTGCTTAGCTATCTCGGCTGGTTTTAACGCTTTAATGTTTGTGTGTCCCATGATAGGATGCGTATGAATATGCACCATGACGAAAATAATCTCAGTTGAAAGTTGGCGCTCGTGTCTCGTGGTGTTCTTATGTGGTGTAGTCCCTTTGTCTTTAATCTAGCGCTCGACAGGCTCAGTTTAATCAACCCTTCTCACAACCAAGTTTTCTCTTCATGGAAAACATTAGTGTATCCAAATATCGTGATCAGGTCGCATGTACAAAAAAGACAATTTATTATTTGTACAGCGCTAGATATCATTAAAAATCCGCATGTACGAAATTTCCTACAAATTATCACAATTCCTGCAAGTAGCAACATCGTAATTCCGCAGCATATCAAGTGAACACCCAAGGGTTAGCTGAATAAATTCCCATTTCGAAGATGCACATTACTCTTGAACTAAAAAACTGCTGGTACCGGTGGCCAAGCAGGTCTGCATGCAAATGACGAACGATGTCCTGTCCCGCTCACTGTTGCACGAAATATTATTACTACGTTCACTATACGGCATATACAAACACATTATTTGCGAGACAGAGGATGTGAGATTCAGCTGTAACAAGTAAATGACTTCGAGGTGAAGCATACTCTAAAAAAACGTGTGTTTACTTTTATGTAATCATGTACACAGCATCTAATGAGGCCAAAATGAAACGTATCAGAGGCCATCAACAATCGGATCCTTCGCTTTAAACATTGCAATTAACAAAATAACCCATTTAACCGCAGATGCTATTAAGCCCTAAGGTGACCTGGAAACCGCAACCGCTATACGCCCTCGCAAAATATTGTCAACGTCTTTGAATGCAAAATTTAGACGATGCACGGAGAGTGAAAACATCATGCGATTGTCTCGACAGTAAAATTTGGAACGGTTGAAATTTTGGCACTGTTGGGTTCATTCAGCAGGCAGTAACGTATTACTTGTCACAAGTTTCAGTTTCAAAGGTACCATTCTGTGTGGCTGCGTTCACAGAGTTGTTTGTTCGCGTAGCCGTTCAGTACCTCCTTCCCCAGCTCAAAAACAACGTTGAGGAAGTTATAACGAAGAAGTTAGAAACGGAGAGAAATGAAGGCACCAAGAAACAGAACGAGAGCAGAGGCAATATTTTTGTGACCCCTACACAACCCGCTTGAAAGCGGTGTATGGTGGAGAATCGTCACTGGCGAGCAATAAACTCGCCACTTATGCTAACTTGACGCAGAAGCAGGGTACAGGAAATTAAGGATCCATCACCACGGCCAACATTTTTTTTCAGATATGAACCTTAATACCGGCAGCTACTTTGATTCATTTTTCGTTTATAGCACCTACCTTCCTCTGTAAGGCGTGATGTAAAGAACCAAGCTCTCACTTTTATCTATCAAGGCATTCTATTCGTTGCATGAATGAATGTAGGTACGTACCTATAATAAACTGAAATGCAATTTATTACGCTTCATTGTGTAGTTCTGACATCTTTGAAATGAGGTTTGTGACTGTGTTCTTGACAGCCATATCACTGTTGTTGTTCTTGCTGTTGTGGACTACCTTAAAGTTGAGGTATGGTTACTGAGGCACTATTACAAGTGGTTTTTATTTCAGGTCGAATATATTGCTTATAAAATAAAAAAGACTTTCACTCAAGTCATTCGCAATAGCTCGTGGATAGACGGATCGCATCAAGACTCTTTAATCAAGAAGGTAAGAATTCATGTTTTCTCCTAAGCTTTTTATTAGCCCTTTTGTTGCTCTGTGTTTACAGAATTTTTTGTTTAACAATGAAATCGTTATTCTCTCCTTTTCGAATTCATCGTTTGCACATACTAGAAGAATGATTATTACTTACGCGAGATTTAGCCAGCTATGAAGTTGAGAGATGTCTGTGTTTAGTTATTTTATTATTTGTGTTTGTAAAGTTGCACTGAAATGATATGATTCCAGCAGTTAATAAAATCTATTGCGAGCGGTGGTTTATGGTATATACGCAATCATTATTTAAGCACGGCCCTCTTAGGTCGTTCGGGTTGCACAGAGCGGAACCTCGTTCAGGCCTTTTACTGCATCTCTGGATTAAAAAAAAGTGCAACAATTATGTTTTCGTATTGCAATATTATTCTCGACTTTGTGGGAGTAAAGCCTATCGGGATCTCGCAGTTGTCCAACTGTTACTTGGGGAGTTTTGAATGTGGTGTAAGCATTCAACAGGCGGATTTTCTTAGTACCACTGTTGCATGATATTGATATATTGCTTAATGTGCTCTGTGTAAACAGGCTCTAGAAATTATCAGGTCGTAGGTATAATTCGGAGTTGTCAGGATTAACATGCGCGACGTCGACTCTCCTTGATCTCCAGTGTCGCTCTACTTCCAATACAACTGCTGCTAACATTTCAATGACCGTTCAGATTATAGTCACATTATCGCAAACAGAGCAATTTCAGAACCCGATCAACTTATTTATGCTTATCACGAGACGACGAATCACATGAACGTTAACTCTGCATTCAATATAGCGCAACAATGTGCTTTAGTATGAAAGTAACCTAAGACAAAGAATCATGCAAGCTTTTGACCGAGAAAAAAATCTGAAGGAATTTTTTTCTGCCCTTCCTTTTATTAAGATCATCCCGTTCACCAAGTAGTCGTTTTTTATATCTCGACTTTTAAAATTGTTTTTATTATTCGGCTGCAGTTTCTTTCCCGGTGCTATAAAATAATCGCACTTTATATTTACTTTAGGTTGTAGTGTACTTTTAAATGTGCTTGTAGCAATGTTCTCATAAATAGGGATTCATTATAAAAACGGTGCACTGGTGTCTACATTTTTCGTCCAAAAATTTAACAGCCTGAATCTCATGTTGTTAGAAATCTAAGTAATTAAGTAAAAGGTCAAAGACAAAAATGAAGCGCTCTTTGATTCCGACGAAGTGGTGGATACCAGTGTGTGAGGCTCGTTTCGTCTTGACCAGCCGTAATTCTATAATTTGGTCGGCACATATTAGTGCACCAATAGCGGCAGCGGACTGCAGGTTGTGAGGACTAGAGTACGGATTGATCTGCTGTGGCCTCGGGATAGTTAGAATTCGTAGGAAAGTCTCATAGTTCTTTAAGGTTAAAGAATTACCACTTGGGTAGCAAAATATATAGGACTCTCTGGAACATAAATATAATAATAACAGGCTTTGACAGGGAACAGGCAGTGTTTGATTGTGTCGAGCCAGGTAACGTGAAATACGCGAGTAAATTTTTCCCCACTTCACAAAAGAAATTTGACAACATAATCAAGAAATCAGACACAATAAGTAAGGTAAGAGTTCAAAAATCAGTTTCTCTAACACAGTAGGTTTTGGTTTTTACGATAATCGCCGCGCAGTGAACACTGAAAAATCACCTAGGCAGGATTAAGCCCTGCGTACGCCGAACGTTAAGAGACAGGGCACTCAGAATATTCAGTACCTTGTAATCCCAGGTCTCACACCTCCTTGGAAAACGCTTTAAAAGAGTCCGCCCAGTAGCCTCCTTTCCAAGGCGACCAAGTTGCGTTATTAACCTTTGTGAACCGCCAACGGCTTGAAGTTTCGAGACTGCAAATGAACTTGAATATCTGCGGCCGCCCGCTGTATTCTAACAGCTCATCTTAAGTTGCTTCGGCGCAAAACATCTAGGCCATAAAGCTGTGATACAGATATAAAAATTCAATGTAGTTCTTGCATTATGCGGCTCACAACGAGGGTCTCGTAGACTGCGTTGAGTAAGGAAGGATTATTTCTTTACTGTTCAGCTGCGATTCCCTCGATTGCACTGATTCGCGAAAATAAAGACTTCAGATTCGCGTTCACAGTTCTTCGCCACTGGAAGCAAGGCTAACCAACAAAGCCAAGAAAACGTAACTAAATAAATTGACGAGTGCATGAACTGCCAAGGTCCGTTGGCAGCCACGCTTAACGTCGCCCTGTAGGCGACAACAACAAAACCGAGACTCTTCTCTTGACATATTCAATCCCACACTTTTAATATCATCTTGCACCGAAATAAGGGTGCCTGTTGGAGCTATCATGGATAATGGCTTTTGTTGGTTGCCGGTGAACTGAACAAAATTATTCTTCTTATATTGACATGCCTTCCTCCTTGAAATTTCTCTTCTTCGCATTGGGAAGACAAAGCAATAAAGTGTAAAATAGCGTGAGGGGTAAGAAGATAACCTTGAGGCACGACCTCATGAGACATCCATTTCACTACCAAACGTGCTCCCTAAGACTGCTGTTGAAGTATCAGAGATAAGTGAATAGATGAACAGAAGGAGGCCGTGTACACGCATTCACTGCTATATTTTAATATGGACCTCTGAAGAACATTGTCTCAAGCTTTTGCTTGCATCTTGAAAAGTGGCTATTCTTTGTCACCCACCAAGTCAAAGACGGGATCTTTCGCACTTATACCTGGGAGCGTGATGTCGGCGGCAGCGATGAAGCCCAGGAGCACTGGGCACAAAATCGCCATTTTTTCTAATCTGTACGGAGGGCATGGAAGACTTCTTAAACGCGAATGCTCCGAAATAAACTTTGTAACTATGTGCCGTTGATAATCTGATCTGATTCAAGTGCATCTTTTATTTTTCTAGGTTGAAAGCCTCGAGGCAAAGATAGGGTATTCAGACAGTTTGTTTAACATGACAGTTCTTGAGCAGCGTTACGAATACGTGAGTAAATTTTGTAGCGAAAGCTACACCTTGCCGTCAGTGGCGCATTTCGCGTAAGCCGCTGAGCCGCGCCTTTGCTCAAAATTCAGTTTTCAATTTTATCTTCTTTCCTTTCCTCTTTGCCTTCCTCCTTTATCCCTTCACTTACGGCTCAGTTCGGGTGTCCACCGAGTAATGCGAGACAGTTACTGCGCCACTTCCTTCCTCAAACATAAAAGAAAACAAGTGAGCCGCTGGCGTTCTTTGGGTTTATTGGCGTTGACAACGTTGTAGAGGCCATTCATTTTCAAGAAAGGAAAGGCGCACAACTGGTTCCCTGCGTCAGAGTACACCTCGATCTCGCTTTCATATACGTGACGTTGGTGTCCAACTGCAAAAACCTACTTTGATTGCGTTCCGCACACATGATAAGCAGCGCGCTCACCCTGCCACCCTGGTGGGTGGCAGTTAATGGTTGATCGCGATAGGTTGGCAACCCAGTGAAGCTGGGGCTATTTCTGCAGTGCCACGTGTCTGCCACAAAGCTGTCAGCGCTAATGCATGCAGCCCAAATCTCTCTTTCACCACCGCCACGTACTCCAAAGCGCGATTGAGGCGTCCACTGACCCAGCAAGCCTGTTATGCGCCTTCCTTTCCTCAAAATCATCATCGCTGTCTAGAACGCCAACGCCAATGAACACAATGAACGCCGACAGCTTTCGCTTCGTATATCGTGGGTTAGCTGAGCTTATGCAAATTCATTTTTTTTCAGTGACTCGGGACAGATTAGCAACCTGTGGTAATGCTATTTTGTGAAAATGAGTTTTATACTACAGCAAGCTTCTCATTAAAGAATTGCTTTTTTACATCCCGCGTTTTCGTTACCTTACTACTCCTGGCTTCCACTGACCAGGGTTCATCATCATCAACATCCTCATCCTTTAAACTATGTGCACCGGTGGACGAAAGTTTTTTTAATACTCCTATAACTAATCTTGGCTTGTGCTAGCTGAGGTAAACTGCTCCACCCCTCCATAACTTCATAAAATCGTCATTCTTCCTGACATTCTGCCGCCATCAGTTGGGCTTCTCTCTTCTTGCAACTCAGTCCATTAGGATCAAAGGGACACTGAGGGCGACTCTATCTAGTTTTATCTCTCTGCAATTTTTGTTTGTCTGGATATTTATGGCTATTTTCATGCCTCTCGTGCAGGAACAAGAACCTGCTCATCTAGGAAATTAGATTAAAAAATCTTCCTTACAGTTGGCTCAAACACGTGACATGGCACCTTGTTAACATTTGTGCGCGGCACCTTTGAAATCTTTTTTTGTGGTGATGCCAGCTACATTAAAATGTCGGTTGGGCAGAAAGGAAGGGTCATTTAATGCCTAGGATAGACGATAGCAGTCGCGATGTTTTTCGGCGCGCCTTGGAAGCAGTGTCTGCTGTATTTTTTTCTCAAGTAAACGAATTTTTACAAACGGATGCTATAGGTGAGTTTTGGTGATTATCGAAACAGCTTTGGATGGTTAAGCAAGCAATTCACTGAGCATAAACAAGTCTTTTTGTAGAATACAGCTGAAATTATGTTAGATAGGCCGTGGGTGCCGTGCGCTAATTAATGCTTTTCAATCATTCGTGTAATTATTGTGACCTAAGGAGCACGAAATGTACATTCAGAAATGTTCAGACTTTGCTCAATAAAAAAAATAATTGCTGTCTAAAAACGCTAAAAGAAAAGCTTGGCACCAATTTCAAGGGAGTCCTTCCCTACGGGCAATTTCATCATGCAAGAAAGACACCATGCAAGAAAGACACCAAACCAATACCATGTGGGATATTATGCTTTGGACAATCGTGAAGATGCGTCAACATCAGGCTTTCCGAACATAGTAAACACTGTGCAAAAATTAGCCACCCACGTAATCTAGCCCAGTATTGTAGCTAGTGAAAAGAATTGCCAGACACTATGAGACACAATTAATAATTAATAAAATTAATAACTGAAAGGGAAGTTGCGGAAGTTTTTTTTTTTTTGTTAGAGACAAGGATGAAGGAACGAGCGCAGGTACATCATCTTTAGGGCTCACAAAAACCAATTGCTTATCATAGGGTAGATGTGGGGCAAGTGAAATTATATAAATGGTCACGTTCATGCATGACGATACTCTTTGTTAGCTTGATGCCATCTATAGACGCATGCGCCCCTTTTATTTATAACAAACAGTTGTAGGTTTGCACTTCTGTGGTGTGTCATATTGCCCTCTTGAGTGTTTATTGTAGAAGATTCGTTTGGGAAGGCGACCAACAAAGTTGTCTCTGTGCTAGCATTGGAGGATTACACGCTTTCGCGTTTCTTGACCAGGTCATTCGTCTCTTGTGACAGCTTAAGAGTATCATGTGTTGTTGCTCCCTCCCCTACTTCTACTACACGCTCCGGAGTGATAACTTCATGCCATTATTCACTGGTTTGAAGCTAAAGCCACCTTCCTTCACAAATACAATATGTTTTCTGCAGTGAGATTATGTATTTCTCTACTTTCTCTCATATTGCTGACTCAGTGACGTTGTTTTCTCTTGCGTGCCTCCTCCGCTCCATCAGCAAGTCTAGGCTAATTCGCGATATTAGTATACTGTGATGGTCATTTAAACCTTGCCGAGCACCTCTTCTATCCTATACGATTCTAGAATGAGCAGACAACAAAAAGCCTACTTAATGTTTAGTCTCCCGGCCTCCCCATTCTGTGTATGACACCTGTAAATCATATAGTTCTTCAAACACAACTATTAACCCGCGAATTCAGCTCTTGAATGCATGGCATTGTTCCCCACTGCCTAATCGCATGCCCGCGTTTTCCGTACCTAGCATTCGACCTCACCCAGCAGTATATAATGCAGTATTTCTAATGTGGCAATGCAAATTTCAAGTCTACAGTAACCTTGAGTTATATGCTAGTCATACTAGATGTAGGCGCACAGGCTTATACAACATTAAATTTGTACCTCTTGCTAAGATTAATTAGGATGGCGGTCATCTTCTAGTTAGTACAATTAAATTTCACTATGCTATCTGTCTTTACCGAACAAAATCCTGCACCTAGGCCCTGTCAGTGCAGTAAAGTAGGATAAATAGTATATGTTCGTAATGTCACACTAATTATGCTTCCGTTGTCCTCCAAAGTTCACTATATTCACAATGCACCCTATTTTCCCAAACAGCACTTCTAGGCTAGTCTCACTTGATAAACGTCTAACGGTAATCGTTGTCCCGCTTAGTTTCCAACGGTGGTCTGTCCGGAGCCAAACGCTCTTTGTAAACTCCGATACGCCGCAGGTATTCGCGCCGCACAGGTCACCTGCCCTGCACTCCCTGCGAGCTCAATTCCGGTGGCTAAAATGTACATTAATTTACGGTGTAGTGGACAAATACCAAACTAGGGTGGCCAAATTTAATTCTTAGGGGAAGGTGCTTTCTCGGCTCTGGGCGCCAGAATCACGCCGAATTCTAAGCTTTTTAATCAAATCCCAAATATGAATCGCGGTTCCCTATCATGCGATGCGGATGCTCTATATTTACGCGATTGTGCATTCCAGGAAATTCATGTGCGTAATGAAATTGTGTAAATAGTGCTCATGGTGCTTCGATTCTAAAAGCTATTGAAGCAATCTGCATGTTCACTATAAACTCGATAGCCTGGGCTTCATAACGACTTCAAAACGCTTTTGCTCAATTAAATCCTCCGAACTCCATCGCCAATAAATGGACTGCCATGTAATTTGTTTCGGCTTATATGGACCGCAATGCTGTTTAATTTAGTGATTGCATTTCTATTCATCCGCTAGGCACTCGTGTTCGATTAAGCAGGCAATAACTGTAGCATGACAAATGTTATTTATAAAGGAAGAACTATCAAGGTAATTGAAGCAATAGTGGGATTGTTTAGACAAGGCCAAATGCCACAATGATAGTTCATCCCGAGGCGTCAATTCTCTGATAACAAGCGGTTGAGATGACAAAGGTGTAGTGCTATGCTATTTAGACGTGCTTGTATAATGAGGCTAGAGCTACGCACTGCTTACAACGACACGAAATTACCTGGCGATGAAGAACTTCCCAATCATCATTTTCTTCAGGTACCAGATTTCCTTTTAAATAGCTCCTTCCTAGAATTATTGGAAGGGGTTAGAATCAACACGCACATGAAGCGCTTGAAGAAATTCCGGAAGCAAGAAACGGATGATGGACTGTGAGTAGCAAAAAATGCTATTGTAAAACCACGAACTCATTTTAACAGTTATAAATAGCTCTTTTAGTAGAACCAATGCTCTGGGCACTCTTAGCTTAAAATTTGATGAAAATATTTGACATACATGCCACTCTAGAGGTGAAACATTTATAGCATATCGCTATGATGGATAATTACGTCCCGGTTAAGTTCACTTTTTAAACTAGAAGTATAGCTGTAATCGAGCACCACGCCGCATATAGCTATCTTCTACTCTCATCTTACTAGTTTGATGCAGCCAGAAAGTATAGGATCCCCGCGTTAAGGATCATTTTAGTGAAGTGAGCTGCACTGCAAGTGTCGACTCGCAGTGTCAGTATCCTCCACTCACTGTACCACTTCAGCTTGTCAAGTGGCCTCCTCCAATATGATACAGCTTTGCTGCTTCTAGACTTAGCGTCGCTTACACAATTTATTACGTTTATTTGAATGGTGTGACACACGATGCGAAATGCGTTCTGACGAGCGACTCCCAGTAGATCTTGAAATTGTAACGCGCGTCTTGTGCCATTCTCCTGGCTACAGCATTCCACGCTTGACCAAATGAGTCGGTGCGAGCTAACTGTAGAGGCCATGATACTGTGGTTTCGTTCTATATTACAGCAGAAAGCTATACAAATAATGCTTCAGGGCCTGAAACCCAGTACCCACTTATAAGGCTTATAGACGTTATATGCAGGGACCATTCATCCACTTTTCGAAATCTGTCTGTGGCTTCCAGAAATTAGATGCACATATTTGCGTTGGTCCGCCCTCTTCTCACAAGTGTTTCTTTGCAGCGGTCGGCGTCCTTAAAAAAGATGGGGTAATTTCTCTGCCATTATCTTATGAGCTTTCTTTCACGATGTGTACTCATTTGGAGTAGGTAAAGCTCCCCTCTGCTCTTCGTTAAAACTCCTACAGTGGATGTGGCTAGCGCTTGCATCGGCCGACCAGGATGCCTCGCTTAATAAGCGGCGATTGTGACTACAAACTTAGGAAACGTGCATCTAATCTACACGAAAACCGGTGATGTAAACTCCTTTGTGAAAAGGCTCGAGACGTTAAAAAATGTAAGAATGATAGGTGGAAGTCTGCTTCCTATCTTTAAATAAACTTCAGGAGTTAGTCTGCGCATTCCCTTGCTGCCAAACACACACGGCGAGGTTACATCATGAAGGTGTTCAGAATGCGCTCGAACAACAGAATACTGAAAAACTGACAATAATATTTGAACACCGTCCCCTTGCCCCACGTTCAAAAAGCCACCACTAAAGTTTCTTAAAGACCAGGCCCACATGAATTTAATGAGAACAAGGGGGCTCTCTCACACATCATAACTTTTAAAACTCTGTCTTGATGTAAAGTCACCGCGGAAATCCTCAATTACAAGATATTCGTCCACTCCATCCGCTGTGACGACGGAGCCCTGCATATAGATAAATAAAACTGCACAAGATCAACGATTGTTCCTGAACTCTTCACGTGGTAGCGCTTAGCAAAACAATGGCATTACACAGTTTGTAAACGAGCTGCCACTCTTGGCAGGCGTTGACGTCGGTACTGTCTTGATAAGCTGAAGTTTTTTTCTCTACCGTTCCGCATCTTCTCAGGTGGATAATAAGAAAACACGATCTGACATACAGTTACTGCAAAAAAAATCAACACAATTGGTGAGTTATACATGTTCGTAATATTATCTGTGGTACCTTCATAACTTTGATGAGGTCTTGAGATGGAAAAATAACTAAAACTAAATTTCTGCTTATCCTGAGACCCACCACTGCTGGTAGATAACTAGCAGTTGTAATATGAGGGTCAATCATAGTTTAGCTGGGACGCAAAATTACCTCAATTTAAAAAAAAATGGTATTGATTGGCTGTGCTTAAATGCACAGAAGAGAGAGAAGACAGTGAGAAGAAGCCAGGAGCGGGCTAATTCATAACGAAGGCTTTATTAATAGAACTCCTCGCCTCATTACGTGAAGTGGGAAAGATTATAGACAGAAAACAAAGTGGCTATCTAAAAAGAGAAGCGCATAAATTAGTAATTGCGATATTTATTAATTTGCGAAAGCGAGCTTATTTTATTTCCCTAAATATAGAGTACAGGTGTTAACGCAGAACGACCAGAATGCGCTGCTAACTGGCAAAGCGTACCGCTTCGTAAATAACATGAAACGGCATCATTGAACTCGTGGTAAGCTTAATTAATAAGAAGGCAACGAGTCTAGACTCCTTAGGTATTACACGCGCATGTATTTTTCTTTGTGCATTTTATCTACAAGGGCACTGTTATTGTTATGAGAAGGTATTCGTTATTATAGTTTCTGCTGTGGGGCAACGACTGCTCCGTGCGGTTCCCTCCCTGGTTCGTGAATGAATGAATGAACATTGGCGAACTACGGGTTCATGCATCATGCGGCTTAAAGTTCACTGTGCACCTGCATGGTTGGTGCTCAGGTCAACTGTTCTCCTATCTGTGTAGTCACATAATCTTGCACGGCGAAACGTTACGTTTAGAAAACCCACTCTCGCCCCCCCCCCCCCCCACTTAAAGTGACAGGCCGTCTACAAAGCAAAGCTGAAAAATTGATGGCTCAGCATTTAGCTATTCTCAACGGATAGCGCTAATAAGCCTGCTCTCTCGGTGAGCAGACGAGATGGTTCTTGTGTGTTTTCTATGTACAGGATATAGTACACTCCCTTGTAATTTTCACCACTCGTGCTCTTTTTTTGTGTTGTCTAGATCTGTACCTCTGAGGTTTGTTACGGTTTAAGAAAACAGCAGTTACAAGTGCGCCAATCTTGGCGCCAGTGGCTTAAAGATTTGAAGCGTCATGTAAGCGCTCTCCAGATTGAAGTGACGGTGAATAGAATTCCGCTTACGGGCATCACTTTTCTTCTAGTTTAAGTTTGTTTTCTACTGGTAGGAGTAATGGGAATGGGCTAAGGCAAGACAATATGATCTAAGACTTCTTCTTGCCTTAGCCGGGTATGCAAATGAAAACACTGAAATTTAAGCTTGCGATCAAAGGTATTGGCAGACTGCCCGGTCTCAAGCGCAGTTCCTAAGAATGAAACCGTCATGCTTTCATGTAGAAAGGCATTTAACGAATACCTTTTAAACTCCTTGTCTGCAAATGTTTGCACGTCTGGTCTGTGTTCATTTGCATCAGTGAAAATTGGCTAAAATAAATTATACAGAATTAAATTAATCTTTAGTGGCATTCTAACACAGTCCGGGGGGGGGGGGGGGGGGGGTGTTACAATTACGCCCTCACCTTGTTTAGATCGAAGACAGGCTAAAAAGAGAAATACACAGAAAGAGACGGACACGCCCTCACCCAATGCGGCATGGTCGCAGGCAAAATTTCTATATGAAATTTTATTCAACCAAATTAAGGAACTGGTAATTAGAATGTTCTACAAATGGCCACTTGTCATGTTTCAAGAAGAAAAATAGTCTATGCAGGAAAAAAGTTAAAAAAAAGAAGGAGCTTAGAAGGCCACTCGATGACAAGTAAGCTACGTGACAGAAGAAGCTGCGAGTATCAATGCGCATGCGCTGACTTGGAGCCGACGAAATCGAAAGCCGGGAGTAAGGAGACGCTCGTTCCCGTCCCCTACATGGTGTTCTAATCCGGGGCTTAGTCGCGAGTGCTTGGAAAATACTGAGCCGGCTTTGCGGCAGTCATGTTGCCTTCCGCCGCATTTGCAGGAGCAGACCGCAAGCCCAGCTGTGAAAGCGACCTTTATCGAGCAGATCTTTCGCGAGAAACGCATACTCCACCGATTTGAAGATGATATACCAGGAACTTAATATTGCGCCTTTTAATTTAATAAAATAAAGTTCACATATTGTTCGGAACGCGCATAGTGTCTCTCTCTGCTATGCGTTCTCTTTCGCACTCGATCACGCGGCTTTGGCCTTCCGTTTACGTGCGCTTGCTGGCACTCACAAATGCCTGCAGTGTGCAAGTCTGTTCTTTTCGTGTGTTAAATATTTTGTGAGCTTGGTGGTCCCGTTATCTGCATTAAATGTCTGCTCGCGCTTACGCTGACATCTTAACTATTTTATCCCCTCGCTGGTCTATCCGGGAACATGCGACATCACTGCAAATATTATTTAGCACAAGAAACACACTCCAGCGGAGACGCCGCGAACTGGAAATTTGCTTTAAGCTGTCAAATCCGAGGTGCGGCGTCACCGTTATTGCGAACATAAATTCTGATTGCTTACGCAAGAAAATGAGCGCACAAAATCCTCGGTGCACGCCTAGGAAAATATGAAATCTCAAGCATGCATTCTTTCTGTAGGTTAATCCAGGTTTAGCAGAGATTAGACCCGCAACAATTTTTGCTACATTTTGACCGCAGCAAATTGCTATGTGCATTCTTTATTTTGATTTTCCTCTTACTGAAACTTAAATCCTTCTTGTTTACTAGAAAGTACTATGGTTATTTTAATGCGCCCAAAAGCAGGCAGCACATGATAACTTTTTCCTTACGGAGTGCGCCTGTTACAAGTGCCTGGGGAAATGTTTGCTACTGTATGGTAGCTTTAAAGACGCCGATGCTCTGTGCATATCGTTTACAGAATTTCCCATGGAATTTTTCCAAGCCCCTATCTACTCTCCGGGTCTCCCGTGGTAAGTTTTTCTTTTTGTGGTTTTTAGGATGGGTTTTAATAAGCTCATCATGGCACGTATATAATAGGTATAAATGACTCTGCATTAGTAAATACATAAAAATCGCTAGGGCAGTTTGATTATGAGTTTTAGCTAGAAACAATAAAATTGCAAGAAGTGCAA
Source organism: Amblyomma americanum (assembly GCA_030143305.2). NCBI lineage: Eukaryota > Metazoa > Arthropoda > Arachnida > Ixodida > Ixodidae > Amblyomma > Amblyomma americanum. The sequence goes on from JARKHS020028478.1 coordinate 173,773, forward strand.
GAAAATGTGAAACCAAGATTCTCCCGTAATGCTGAGCTTGCCTCCGAATAGAGAGAGGCGGAAGATCAGAATGCGTTCCTTTCCATAAGTTAGAAGCCCTGTAATACAATTAGAATTTTCAGAATTCTTACTAGACACGTTTATCTCAGCGGGTTCATGATTCGCTCGGCTTTGCCCCAAGTGGAGCGAAGGTGTAAAAACTTTCACTCCGGTGTGTCCTTCGTCGATCTGAAACGAGTAGAATAAAGCACTTTGCTGCTACACTTATGAGTAGTAACCGCAGCTACAGGAAAATGATTGTAAAACCATACTTGCTTTCATGAGCCTTAAACAGTTTAGCGCATTATCTGAAAATAATAGTGCTTTGAACGCAATAGTGATGATACCATGCTAGAACAGTTTGCCACTTCTATTGTAAAATGGAGTCCAAGACAGCAAGCCACAAAGCAAGGAGCTTTTTATTGCGTGCTATCCTACATTTTATCGTGAGTGCTTATGAGCTGTGACCGAATGTCGTCTCCGCCTGCTGCGTGGCGTTTTTGCTGCAAGCGTACTTGTGCTAAGAGATAAGGCCATTCAGACATGCCGTCTTTTGTGCTGGTGGGCGCCATGTTCGGGTTTCCAAAAACTTTCACTGGCTGAGTGCGCTATCACTGGAGTGGGGAGGTGAGGGGAGCAGGCGAGCGGGTATGAGCGCCAGTCCGTGTGCCGCTGGAACCGCTGCAAACCTGTAAACTCAATTGGAAGCCTTTAACGGTTTCTTAGTCGCTTTCTCGCTCGATCGCTCAGTTGGGGAGGTCCTTAAACCCACCAGCTAAAAATGTTTACTATTACTATTTACTAAGTGTGTGCAAATAGTACTTTTTCCAAACAGAATAGAATGGGAATATTGTAGCTACGGTACCGAATCGAATGCAAAAATTTTAAATCTAAATCGAACAACAATCGGAGAGCGATTGCGTGGAATCGAATAAGAACCGATTTTCTGTGCTAATATTCACAACTTGTGCGAGTATGCATACAAAATAAACAATCCTGCGAAGCATTCTAGCGCCGGTGGAGGTACTGTGGTACGGTGCTGTAGTTTAAAATCGCATTAATACACATCACAAAGAAGTCAGCATACAAATTTAGTGTATAAACTCTATGGCCGTAAATTGGCACGTATAGAACAAATGTACTTTGCTGTGGTTGACGAGAGGGAAACTTAAGCGGACTACAGCTAGGGATGAGCAGTGGCCTCCGATATCGGGCATTGAGGCAGCGTTAAAACTTTACTAATTCAAACGGTTAATCACGCTCTCAATAGAAAACACTTGGAATGTAACCATCTGTGTACTCTCGCTGCCTGCGCCTCCTTTCAAGCGTATGTCATTCCGTTCCACTATTTTTCAACCTCATTGTGAACAAGCTCCCGGTACGAGAGCTAAAACGTCGTTTTTTTGCTTGTTATTTGTTTTGTCAGCGCCCTTCTTTAACTGCTATTACGATTCTCCCACAGCAAACGAGGTTTCGCCCAACTCTCGATTTCATCAACGTTTGCCCCATTGTGACGAGCATAAATCATTGCGTGTCCCTGGATACCCGTGTCGCAATATTCAGACTACCCTAAATTCAACCTCACGCGGAATTATTCAGCGCTTATTACGTGATCATTTCGTTGGAGTCGTCCCCTCTGCCCACGCTTTGGACTAAGCGTTATTTTTCAAACAAAACGTTTGATCTTTCAAGCCACGGTACTTATATGCTAAAAAAATCTTACAGTACTTGAAAAGCGAGACCTTTTCCTTCGTCGCCACTCGGAATTACTCTACCCGGAAGAATCTGCCGGCGTTCATCTCCATGCCCATCGCCAAGAAATCATTCTGTCTCCGCCTTTTGACCGTGCACACAGAAGCAAGATATGTCAGCTCCTTCCACACTCTCAACTACAAAAAAAAAAAGCTGAACCTACAATGGTGGTCTACAACGTTCTTTCTTATAAACCTAACAACGCCAAAATTTCAGTTTCAAACTCAGGCCTAGATTTAAACACTGGACCTAAAGTGGATGCCAAAAAACTCGTCTGTGCTGTCTAAAATGCGGGTAACCAAGTTGAAACTTCGCGCCAAGTGGAAGCAAGGATTCACGCTGTAAATATCCTCTCCAAACACCACCCGAAGCAGTACATGTACCACAAACCTCCTAGACCGGACGTAGTACATAAACTGAATACAAAGCCTGCATCAAATGACGCCACCTACTCCCGTCTCGACAAGGACCCAACCACAAAGGTGCAGTGCGATTGCAGAAACCTTTGTGATGAGTTCAAGTTTGTTAATAGTGTCCACAAAAAGCTTTACTTCAAGCTGTTGTGCAAGAACAATTCGGCCCCCGCTCTATTCGGGCTTTTCAAGGTGCACAAACCTGGTATACCGCTGCGTCCCATCGTAGACAGCAGTCGTTCTCCACTTCACATTTTATACAGTTACCGTCACCGGATTTTCGCGCATTTTGTTGGTTCCCATTCGACACATGCACGCAAATCGACTGACTTCATCAAGAAGGTAAATGCCCTATAATCGGAAAACGAAGAGCACTTGGTTTTGTAGCACCCCTCGCGCCGCACTCGGCTCGCATGTCATGGCACGCGGCGCCGGACAAGGAGGAAGTTGGTGCTGTGCAGCCGCAGCGTGAGCAGCGCAATTAAAAACAGTTCGAACCTCAACGCTGTCGGAGAGGGTTCTTCCTCGCTTTAGCTCCGACAGTTTCTTTTGACGACAAGTCGCTTTTCACATGCATTCCCGTTGACCTGGCTGTACAAATTTGCTTTACTGCTCTCAAAGCTGACAAGTCTTTACCACGGAGGACCCCTATTCGCATCCTGGATCTCCAGAGGCTCTTACAGTTCTGCCTGGACAACATTTATTTCGTCTTCCAAGGCTGTTCTTACCGTCAGCTTCAGCGCATGCCAATGAGCACCTCTATCTCAGCCACTGTCGCGAACCTCATTAAGAAATCTGCCGAACGCCTTTGAAACATTCCCATCACCACCAGAATTTTTCCTTACATATGTAGACGACTGCTTTTGCCTCATTCGTAAGCATGCTTTGCTGGCCTTTTCGTTTCTTTTGAACTGTATAGAAGAAGCGTCTCATTTCACCATTGAAGAAGAAGCGAATGACGCGTTGCCCTTCCTGGACGTATTGATAAAACGCGAGTAGAAACTTATCATTCAGCGTGTATAGAAATCCTACCCCCACCAGAAGATAATCTAACTTACAATATGTTCACCCGCCCACTCAACAGAAACCTGTTGCCACAAGCTTGTTCAGACGATCAGAACGCATATACCGCCTTCCTGAAGACAGAGCAATTGACTTCGATACTATGCGATAAGAACTCTTATGAACCGATTATTCAGCTAGTTTTGTGGCATGCGTAAAAAAGCCGTTATCTTCCCTGACACGTGAAGTTCTGGTGTTGTCCCCTATGAAACTAGGCCGCTGTTCCGTGCATTCCCGGAATAAGCGAGGGCTTGGCGCGCATTTTCCGCACATTCGAAGATCAGGTCGCCCATGTCTCGACAAGAAAACTGCGACGTGCGTTGGTTAACGTCGGAGACGTTCTTCTCAAGGAAAAGCATTCCGGCTGTAACAGCGTCTACATTGGCGAGACTGGTGATTTTAAACGGCGCCTAAAAGAACATTGTAATGATGTTAAGAACCAATATTGAACTCTAATGCTATTGCCGAATACTCCATATCGAGCGGCTACAACATTTACTGGAGTAGGGCACACCTGCTCGCAACTGAAAAAAATCTATTCCGTCTCCTTCAACTTGAATCTTTATTGATTCAAACGGTTAATCACAACCTCCGTCACAACACTGCAATCCAACCCCTGTATACGCACGCTCCTTGCGCCGGTTTACAAGCGCATTTAATTTCGTTTAACTACCTGTGTCTTTGCATTCTGAACAAGGCTCTGGTACGGGAGCCAAAACCTTGTATTAGGTTTATCATCTTTCATTTTAGTTGGCATCCATTTTGAAGTTTTATTAAGATCTCCCCTGAACAGACGACATTTCGCCCAACTCTCGACTTGATTCTCTATCTAATTGGTGCAAATAATCTAAAAGCAGGGTATTTGATTCGCTATTCCAAATTTTAAAATGTTCATACGCCCTGTTAATTGCAAAACTCTGAATTATAAACAAGCCCCCACTTGCCACCATGACGACCATAGAAGTCATCTGACTACCTAGAAGGTCAGTGGATGAATCCGACTCTTACTCATGTTTGTAATGTCTCAGAGAGCCTTCCATTGTTGTTCATTCTGAACAATTTATGTGGTGAGGAATCATGACAACCTCCCTATTCTAGCTCGTCCAATGTGGCAGAATATGATGGTGCGAATGACAGGTGAGTTTTGCAAGTGGTGGGGTCAAAGAGCTGTGTGAAATTGTAGATTGCGTTTCTTGGGCATGAAGAATACCACGTATTCTATACAGCGTTGATAGTTATTTGCAAAGCAACAGGCTTTACAGAGGTTGAAAATCACTTGGTGCACCATTTTAGTTTCGGCAGATAAGAAAACTAGCAGTATGAACAATTGCGAAGGTGACAGTTATCCCGTACTTTTTTTGTAGTTTGTATAAAAATGTTCCCCACTTTCTTAAGGCTTATTCGGAACAATTGCACTGCTGAGTGGATCGAATATAGCTCCGCAGATAATTCATCATCAAGTATTTAATCAGTACAGTAAAATTAATCGAACGCATGCACTACAGCAAGGTTAAGACTCACACATGTCTTTAGCATGTAAAAAAGCTCTTCCAAAGAAACATAGGTTGTTGCTTTATTTTGCGCTTTATTTCCCGCACTTAGATTGTGTCCAATAACTGTTGAAACGGCTCGGACCAGTGATCGTAGATATAAAGCACATTCAGCACTACCACTGACACTGATAATTGACTTGAATAGGTTAGTGAGTGAGTATTTCTACGTTTTAACTTAAAGTGAAGGCACGGCAAAAAGTTGTGATCCGCAGTATAAAGAACGCTGTTCCCTACACAAAACAGCAGGCCACTGAACTTACCTTCCTGCATCTTACAAAATTATTTAAGAAACGTAGTATAGCTTTCTAGACTGAAAACACACAATCAATTTTCCAGTATTGGAGAAGGAGTCTCAGTAACTAGAGTACTAGCTATATACACCCAAAGCCAGTAATACTTCACTGATCTGTACAAAAATGACAAAGGTAAAAGAGGGGTGTAAAGAAACAAACACGGAGATTATAGCGCCTTCAAGAGCATGCATTCAAAGAAAAAAGGAACATCCGCGAGACGTTCCATTCAGTTCTAGTCGCTTAAACGTCACCGGTACGCAGAATGGATGTTTCTAGTTTACTGTGATAAAAGTTTGAGCACGGTTTTCATTCTCGTTTCAACTACACCTGGGAATCATTAGATATCAGGCAAGCAGTCGGAACTTTAAAAATTTCGTTATGTTTTTTCAGTCAAGTTTTTAACTCTCTTGAGCTGTCCTACCTTTCTTGTACAGCGATGTCTCCGTCAGGTCGTCGCAAGGCTCTCACGGAGCAATTCATAATTTCCTCAAAAACATCAGATATCACTGTTCGGTCAGAGGACGTTTATGAAGCATTGTGGACTAGTATTATAAAGCTATCATGAAGGGACTTATCAAGGAGCCCTGGTCACTACAAGTGGTGTTAGTGCTGGCTGTGGTTCATTTTAGAGAAAATTTGATAGTCAAAGCGAAACTCGAGTTTTAGTCGGGTGTTCGTAGCTGAAAATGAAGTCATCTTCAGACTCAGCCATTTCATGCCAACAGGCTTAAGTCAAATGCTAAAGCTTACTTTGAATATGGGCAATGTAACGGTGTCTCCAAATTAGACCCGGGTCATTTCCAAAATATTGCCCATCCCACTCACCCAAAATTTGGCCCACCCCGTCCACAAAATTTGACCATAATTTAGAGCAATATCGATGCCAACACTAATTTTAATGTGCTCAGTCCAATGGCAGGCTCCAAATTTGATCCAGGCCACTTCCCAATTTGGCCCACCCCCACCCCCGAATTTCGAACTTCATTGATTTGGACCAAAATCGATGTGCAGGCTAATTTGAATGAGATCGAGGGATCGATACGACGGTTGTCTTCAAATATGACTTAATCCGAATCAAATGCGCACATAGCAGCCGCAAGCAAGAGGTCAAGCCAAATAAGAAATAGCCAAATCACTGTAGAAGCGCGAAAAGCTATCACTCGACTGTTGAGTGTAGCATAGTTAAACAGCTGCTGGTTTTTGTCCAAAGCACTGTGGAATGCTTCTGTGTAAAAAGCTCATATTTGGCGTCACTTTTTTTGTGGTCACGTGCGATGATTGGTTTTTAGTTTGGACGGTCGCTAATGAAATGTGAACATTGCATTTTTTACAGGTCCTTGAACTTCGGTGGCTTCGGAACATTTTTTGCGCACACACTAATGCACAGTGTTCTAAAACAAGGTAAAAATTTCAGAAGAACTTGTTCACTGTGGAAGCAACCGAAGTCCAATATTTAGTGTTGCGGACACACCTCATAACTTAAATGACATTGTAGAAGTTCAATATTTAGTGTCGCGAACACATCTCATAAATTAAATGGCATTGTTTTTTTGGGGGAATGCATATAATTCGTAACTGACGCTTGAAATGCAATGGCAGTGTATTTCGCTTTATCTGGGGCAATTCAAAAAGGCATCAAATTAATATGATCATGGAAAGAAATATATCAGGTGTATCAAAGAGCTTCAGGACAGGTTTTAAAAATGTGCTAAATTGCAGAAGGGCAAACCCAACGACATATTGTTTGCTGTCGTGGGGCTTTACCTAATTATTTTCAAGTTCACCTTGTTAATAAATTGGCAATGTCTACATACGCGAAATATTTTATACTGATGGCACCCATGTGTGTCCCGTTAATGGGAGAGGGTACGCATATATTTCCCATGTATTGGGCCTCTTATTTGTGAAAGTTTTTCTCATATCCACTCAGTTTCATTCAGTACCTTAGAATCTTTGCAATTGCCCACTCTTGCGGTGACTTACTTTGGCAGACTGTAGATTTAAACTGTTATTGGTTGGAACTGTTATTGGGCATAAATTTACGGGGTCTGCTGAGATGTAAGGACTGAATGGGGAATGTAGCTTATTTAACACGAATAGCCCTCATTTATTTTTACATTGTGTGCATTGTGGTGTTTATAGTTTAGAAAAAACAGCGGTTGTTTGCAGGCGACTTACACGATGAAAAAGCTCAAAGTGGCGTTTATCAGCGAAAACAAAGTTTTCAATAAGGCCGAATAGACGCCCAGGGCTTCCAACTTTTTACCTCACATTACACACGCATTCTATGCACAGTTTTTGGTAGTAGTAGGCTGCTGAGCCGGTTGACTTGACTGTGCTTGAACGCTTGAGTTGACAACACCCACTTCGAATATGCTCATTGAGCATTATTATTGACCGGTTAAAGGCATTCTGGACCAACGGAGGTGGTCAAACTCAAGTAATTTCTTAAACAGCGGAGCGTCGCTGGGAGCATTGACGCACACAGTGGCAAGTTTTAACCTCTGTTTAAAGGATCTTCAGAATGGATTCGTCCTGCAAAACGGGTCTGTAGGTTTGATTTTGTGCGCGCAATCCCCTGGCAACTTAGATTTTTACAATGGCCAGGGATCTTGGCATCTTGTGGTCACCTCTGAACTACAGTTTGTAGTAATTGTTCCGCAGAATTTTTTTTAAGCAAATTGTCTGCGCAACTTGCAAAATGATGAACAGAAGCTACTTGTTACAATTCTAAATATCCATCTACCATGACGTCCCCTCTTCATGCGAGTTCAAGGCTGTCTGCGCTTCAGTTACCATCGGCAGGTGTCTGATTCAACATCTTCCTCAGGATAAGTTGCGCAGCGGTGAGACGACATATCTCGTACATGAGGCTCTTTTACGACTGAATTCTCTTCATAATATTGTGTAACGAGGCAGCTCCCTCACATAGAAAGGCTACTCTAAATAGCTTTTGCGAATATTTATGGTTAGACAAGTTATTTGATTTTTCAAGCTCCTCCATTTGACAGCACGAGTGATCTTGTGAAACGGTGAAATTTAGAGCTAATGCTTCACATCGATGAAAGCTGAGAAAACTATCACAGGAGGCTCGGCGTGGAGACGCTCTTTTGTTGAAGGCGTAATAAATATTAGACGGTGTTCAACTCATTGCCGTAGTTCCTGGGAACTCTTTGTTAGGACAATAAAGAAATACTTTCGCGCAGATGCCAAAATTTTCTCATTAAATGGGCTAGATTCGAAGTTTCATTGGCGTAGATTGAACAAAATGATTCCACGAATTTCTGGTATGAAAGATATAGCTTACGTGTATAGTGAAGTTCCGCCCGTATTCAAGACCACCACACAAAATTCCTTCACGGCAAAAGACCTGCCCATCGCTAAACCTTTTCTTCTTACCTAATCACGATACTAATAACAAGAGAAAAATTATAAGATCAGGAATCTTATACCGGGCTTCTTTAATATTATCACACTTTAAAAGCTGATTTCGTTTATTGTTGTGATTGGCTGTAACACAGTAAAGCAGGACGACGTGGACGGCGGCCCAGTGTTAGCAACTGCTGTTTTTTGTGCGAAAGCACTAGGGCTTCCACTCAGAAACTTGTGGAAACTTTCCAGGCACCGTTACACAAGGCAGTTCATTAGTGTGCTAGCACTAATTCTCCTGCTGAGCCAAGCAGCCGCTGTCTCTCAGCCAGTTTGAGCAATCCCCGTGGCAACCTGTCCACCGCATTGTGATTAAACTGCCTACCATGGCAGGTGGCTTGTCTTGAATGGTCGCGAGAAGTTCCTCAAGAAGAGCAGCCTGGGTATCACAAGCTCCACCAATGGCAGAACCTGGCATCAGAAGACAGTAGTGCAGCGGTTAAGCGAGGTGTCACTGTGCCAGGAGTGGTGTGACGACTCTCGGCTTGATTGATGAATATAAAGACTAATAAAGTGTACTGCACTATAACCGTAAAAAGATGGATTATCACAAAAACCTACATTTTACGGTATATCAACCAAGATAAGCCGGTTAAAATAAACAAAATTGCAGAAAGTCACGGTAAAGCCTAAAAAATAAAGACTGAGCGTGCTACCGCACGTTCGTCACGTTTTTAAAAAGTTCTATCCTTCTATAATCACCAAAAATTTCCTGTGGCCAAGTACCCACTTTTCCCCAAGAAAGTGACTGCGCAGCACCGTTGCTGCACATATTTCTAATACTACACCAATCAGAATATGCAGAGATTATTGTGTTGTAATAAAACGACAGATTTCTTAAGCAACAATGCTCTATGAGGGTGCAAACTTGCTGCTAGAACAAAACAAGAGATTTAAAGATAGAAAGGGGATACAAATCTATTTAATTATATGCAGAACTCACTGAGGAGGAAGACGAGGGAGAAAGGCGGAAATGTTAACCGGGAGATGAAACTAGTTTGCTACCCTCCAATGGGGAAAAGAGATGACGGGATATAAAGTTTAGGAAGAAATGAGAGTGATAAGAAAAAGGAGAAGGCGAAAAGGCTTCGGCAAAGTTACAGCCTGTCTTGCAGGCATGACATTTTTAGGAACCGAGGAGGTCCTGGCATTTCCTCTCCGCCAATGGTCGCTGCGACCAAAATCGAAGAATCTTGAACAACGCTAACGAACGTGAATTAATAGGTTCCGGTGCACGTTGTACAGAATACCTTTCAGAACTGCGCGCTGGGAGTTCACATAGAACATGACATATGGTCCTATCCGTCCGCAAATCTGATTTGCAGGGTTATGAGTCATGCCAATCACATTAGAGTAATGGGCTTTGAATGTGACACCAAGCTACAGGCGACACAGCAAAATTGCCTCACGCCGCGGCTTTAGTTCAGGATCCAGGGATAACAGACGCACTTTCGAAAAATGGCTGGAAATCCAAAAGGCTCTCCTGATGTCCCGCACCAGTGTTCGAAGCCTACTCGCTGCTTTGGCTCTTAATGGACACAAAATCGCCCTCGTGGTGAGCAGTTCGCGCGGTGGTTGCCTGCGATGCCCCTGTGTCCTGGCAGCCATTGGTAAACAATATCGTGCCATTAATTGATTTTTATGTGGTGGAGCTCTCGGATTTCCACGAGCAGTTCTTTATAAGACCCATGACGAAGAGCAGATTGTGTGGGCTCTGGAGCGCTTGCTTTTGAATCAGTCAGAACAGCGCATTTCTTGGGAGGCGTCATCACCTGCTATATTCAATGTCAATACGATGCAAACAGTGGTAAGTTCTGGACAAGTCGATGAAGCCTGATGTGATGTTTTCACTTTCTTAGACTAAGAGTCTTTACAAGGATGACCACGGTACCCGGAGAAACTGGAGGGGTCACTGAGCCATTGGTGTATACGTGCCGTCGGTGTCCGTGCTTCTTATGCAAATATGCAAGACGGGAGCGTTTGAATGCTGTCGGCGATAAATCAGCCTTCTTTTTATGCCTGTTATGAAAAGAAGCACAACCAGATTGCCTGCAGGCTCCATGATGAAGAGGACGGTCTAGAGGCTGGTGTAAATTTTGATGGTAGAAAGTTGCGACGGGCATCTATAACTTGCGCAAAAGATGTGCCACGGCCGATTAGCTGGAATACTGGCAAGATGGTGAGCCGCAATCCAAGAGAGGTGACTAGTGTGCGCTCTCACGGCGTCGATTGTTATATAGGTAGTCACTGGATTCTCCTGGGCGAAGAGCACTGTGGCTGCTGTAGATGAGCGCATTATGCAGGTCCCTAAGCACGTCCGTTGAGCTTGAGCGTGTTTTTATGCAACAGCTAGCCTTTTTCAAATATATATGTCGGTTCTGTTCCGTAATAAAAAAAATCTAGGAGCTTCATAAGGGCTACTATGATTTGTCACCTCATTCAACGGAGGTGAAGAGGTGGTATAAATCGACATAATGATTGCACCAGAGAGCGGGGTATTAATGTCGTTTTACAACATTTCATACGTTGACTTAAACCCAAGTGGCACAAGTATTTGGCCCAACATTGGAACTGTATTGGAAAAGCTGGCCCAACAAAGGACCAGGATGGGACCATTCTGTTGCAATATTGGGCCGATGACCTGTGCTGCTTGGGAAAAAATGGCAACTAAGATATCTAATATCATTCAAGCGTCTGGTAAAAATTAGGATTATTGAGCTTATTGAATTAAACAGTTAATTCGGTTATGGAGCACTTCTAACAATGTAAACACGAGGTGGTTAAACATATCTGAACTAAGAAAGTGTACATTTAAGTGTATTTCCGCTTTCCGGAAACAAGGTGCATGAGTTTTGTAGAAGTTGTTGAAATGAAGAGCCTGTTTTCAACTCTTTTTTCTTATATGCTGCTAGAAATTATTCATGCCTGTCCATTTTGAAGTAATTCTTTGTAACATTTTGCTTTTGTGTGTATAAATGTACAGAGATCGGCGAAGAGCGCTGGCCCTGTGACAGGTTGAGCAATGATGCAGACAGTGTGTGTAACAGCACTGTTGATTGCTTCGTCGAACCTTACAAGAACGTCTCTTGGCCGGTGAGCGCACTGACCATTCCTTATTGCCTGATGCAGCGCAGACAGCTATGTAGTCAGTGCTGCGGGGAGGTGGAGCGCTGATTATTAAGCGTGTATTTTTATAATAATTTTTCTCTTCTCAAATCTGTAAGAGATACGTGATTATGGTCCGTGCAGGTGAATTATGAGTAGGGTGAACTTTCTGTATGTGATACACCTCAATAATTACGAGAATAATCAAATAAAGCTTACTAATAAACTTTGAAGTTGGCACTTTGGGGCAAGAATATACTGAGAATTACAAGGGCCGTCAATATCAAAAGTAACACCATTTTTCGAGTATTTTTTGATTTGCGCTTCGGCTCTAAATATTGAACGTCAAAAGGACACATTTCAAAACTTGTTGAGATGGCCCTCCCATGCTGCATATTTACAAAATAGGGCTTCTGCACGTATATCACTGCTGAAATCGCGTTAAATGTTTATTAGTCATAAAATACAAAGCCTGCTTGTGTATTTGTTTCATTAAAAATGCGACTGACTGCACTTCATAAATATGCAAGGCAATAACGCGAACTTAACGAGCTTTCCAATCCGCATTTTAACGTCGACAGTGTTTAAAGACCCGTGTCGCAGAAAAGCCGCTATCGTCGGCGTCCGGGCAATGAGCAAAAAATCCCAGAAGCGTTAATAAATAATACCGAGTATGAAATTGGTCGAGTTGTGGAATCGAATCAGGGCCTCCGGATTCCGAGACGAGCACGCTAACCCATTCCTCCCTGCACAGCTCTCTGGTTTGGAATGAACAAAGACACGTCTAGTGAATACGGTGATGTCTTGGGTGATTTTCCTTCACTTACGGCGCACTTTGGGTGGTCCACCGAGATATGTGAGACAGGGCGTCCATTTCCTTTCCTTAAAACCAATTTTATTTTCATTTTCCTTTCCTTACGACACGTGTTCTGGTGTCCACCAGGATATGTTTCCTTTCCTTAAATTGTCCAGGCAAGGCGTCGCGCCGAACGGACGATGGCGTTCCGTGGATCCGTTGGCAACGCTGCAAACACGCTGTCGCGTCCCAGCTCTTAAAGACGAAGCTATGCGTCCTCCAATTTCTCACGTTCGATGTATCGAATGACATTCCCGATATAACAAAAATGTCCGCAATGAGCTTAGCTGCGATGTGGATGGCTTCGAACTTCGAATAGAAATCACCCATCTAAATTCAAAAACAAAATCTTCTTTACTCAATATTAGGTAATTCATAACTTTTGTATAAGTCCTGAACATAATGTACGTACACCCTGCTATAAACGTCACTCGCAGGGAGTGCACCGACTTATATTTCACAGTCCTTGAAATAAAAATCAGTATGCGCAAAAAATATCAGCCGGTTACTCTAGGCTACAAGGCATAACAGCTAATGCCTCATCACAGTATTCTGCTCGTGTTACTTAATTTGGAGAAATATCTACCTCCTGATCCTATTGTTCTTTCGTTACAAGCGGTGCTATTTCAAATTTTGCCGCAGCAGCATTAGCACGAGAAGACAATGATTAGTACTACACACCACTAGTACACAATGAGCTAGGGGTTACATGCGAATTTCTCTTTCGTTCGGAGGGAGAGTTGCGGTACGCTTTTAATAATTTGAAGTACAGGAGGGTGAAAAATACACGCATTGCGCTCCGTCAACCACTCCTACGACTTTTGTTTACCCCAGGTGGTGGATATAATCACGCAAGCGATGGATCGATAAATGGAGCTGTACGTCAAATTCTCGTGAAACAAGTAGTAGGAGAAATATTTTATAGCGCTTGGTAAACTGGAATGTGAAGCGGAAGCAAGGCCAATTACTGTGCAGCGGAGTGAAATATGTTGAATATAGTATACCTGTATATGTATTCTCTACCATGTTCCGCAAAGAGCGTTTTGAACATAATACATATTTATGATACTGTCCACGTAGCGGTGGACGGCAGTCGAAGCAGCGATGAAGGCGGACGAAAGAGTCTTCTAAAAGAAAACTGTTTATTGGGCTTACTTGCACCCAAAATGGACTGAATCACTCGGCGGCGGCGAAGCGACAAGCGTGCTCGGCGGTCGTCGAACAGGATGCCCGCCGCAGTCGGCCGTGCTCAATTTAAAGCTGATAGCGAACTTTCGAGATAAAGCGTGCAAAGTTACTAGAACATTCCGGAACAACGTTGAATCAGCTCTGCCTGGCTGCGATCAATCGAGGTAAATCTAGTCGCGTCTTGCGTCGCAAACACAGCGATAAAGTGATGTGGCGGCAGATTTGAAAAACTAACACACTGCAAATATTCGCGGCATTACTCCCCTCTCAAAGAAGCATCGACCCGATGCATTAAAACAAATAATGCGACTAGTAAGAGAAAAAAACGGATCTTGCGAAAATAGAGCATGGAAATGCAGCGGCCTTTTGCGCGCATAATACGGCTTCAGACGGACTACGTGGACAACTTCTGGTCGTGCGCGGTGTCGCTGGGATGCAGCCATTGCGTCAGGGATGACTTCATAATCCAGTTCACCTAGCCGACGAAGAACCTTGTACGGGCCGAAATAGCGGCGCAAAAGCTTTTCACTCAAACCACGGCGGCGAATTGGCGTCCACACCCAGACTTGGTCTCCTGGCTTGTATTCCGCGTTGAGTCTTCGTAGGTTGTAGCGTCTGGCGTCGGACCGCTGCTTACCTTTGATCCGTAATCGCGCATGCCTTCGAACTTCTTCTGCGCGTTGAAGGTAGGCGGCAACGTCGACGTTTTCTTCTTCTGTAACGTTGGCCAGCATGGCGTCTAGCGTGGTTGTGGCCTCCCTGCCATGGACGAGACTAAAACGCGTCATCTGGGTGGTCTCCTGCACTGCGGTGTTGTAGGCGAAGACGACGTAAGGCAGGATGACATCCCACATTTTGTGTTCGGCATCGACATACATAGCGAGCATATCGGCGATGGTTTTGTTCAGGCGCTCTGTCAGTCCGTTGGTCTGCGTATGGTATGCTGTTGTCCTCCGGTGGCTGGTTTGGCTGTAGCGCAGGATGCTTGCGTTAGTTCCGTCGTGAATGCTGTTCCTCTGTCCGTGATGAGCATATCGGGGGCGCCGTGTCGAAGAAGAATGCACTCCACGAAAAATTTGATGACTTCTGCTGCTGTTCTGTTCGGTAGGGCTTTCGCCTCGGCGTAGCGGGTCAGGTAGTGGGTCGCTATGGTGATCCACTTATTTCCAGACGTTGACGTTGGAAAAGGGCCAAGCAAGTCCATTCCGATCTGCTGAAAGGGCCTTAAGAGAGGTTCAATGGGGTTCAGAAATCCTGCTGGTCGTGTGGGAGGAGTCTTTCGTCGCTGACAATCTCGGAAGGTTTTCACATAGTGTACGACATCGGCAGACCAGCTGTCGGCTCGTCGTGTGAAGCCTGCAGAACTTCTTCGCGGAGACAAGCAGGCACAATAAGGACGTAGGCTGTTTTGCTCGCTGTAAAGTTCTTCACAAGGAACTCATTCTGCACACAGAAGGAAGACAGTCCTCGCTTGAATGAAGCGGGGGTGAAGAAATCTTGCCTTCAAGGTACTGGATGAGGCCTTTTAGGTCGGGGTCCGAGCGTTGCTGCTTAGCAAAAGAGCTGGGGCTGATGGATCCCAGGAAGGCGTCCTCATCGTCGTCCGGCGGCGGTGCATCTACAGGGGCTCGTGAGAGGCAATCGGCGTCATAGTGCTTGCGTCCGGACTTGTAAACGACGGTGACGTCAAACTCCTGGAGACACAGACTCCATCGAGCGAGTCGGCCAGAGGGGTCCTTAAAATTGGCGAGCCAGCAGAGCGCGTGGTGGTCGCTGACCAATTTGAACGGTCGTCCGTAGAGGTAGGGGCGAAGTTTCGGCGTAGCCCAGATGATGGCAAGGCACTCCTCAGTTGTCGAATAGTTAGCCTCGGCTTTAGAAAGGGAACGGCTAGCGTATGCGATGACTTTCTCCAGCTTGTCACTTTTTTGAACGAGGACGGCGCCTAGGCCCACGCTGCTTGCGTCGGTATGAACTTCAGTATCGGCGTTTTCATCAAAATGCGCAAGGATCGGTGGGGACTGTAAACGACGCTGAAGTTCCTTGAAGGCTTCTGCTTGCGGCGCTTCCCATTTAAACGGCACGTCTGCCTTCGTCAGTTGGGTCAGCGGCTCGGCGATGCGCGAAAAGTTTTTCACGAATCGTCGGTGATATGCGCACAGTCCGAGAAATCTGCGCACTGCTTTCTTATCGGCCGGCGGTGGAAAACTGTTCAATAGCAGCTGTTTTCTGCGGGTCTGGGCGTACTCCGTCCTTGCTAACGATGTGGCCTAGAAATAGCAGCTCTTCGTAGGCAAGTGGCATTTCTCTGCTTTTAAGGTTAGGCCAGACGACTTGATTGTATCCAGTACTGTTCGAAGTCTTTTGAGGTGCTCTTCAAAGTTCGAGGCGAAGACAACGACGTCATCTAAATATATCAGACAAATTTTGCACTTCAGGCCTGCCAGAACTGTATCCTTTACTCGCTGAAACGTCGCTGGTGCGGAACAGAGACCAAATGGCATCACCCTTGAACTCAAACAGCCCATCCGGAGTGATGAATGCTGTCTTCTCGCGATCTCTCTCGTCGACCTCAATTTGCCAGTAGCCGCTATTGAGGTCCATCGATGAGAAATATTTGGCGTTGCAGAGGCTGTTCAGTGTGTCGTCGATGCGGGGGAGGGGTAGACGTCCTTCTTTGTTATGTTGTTTCAAGTGGCGGTAATACACGCAGAATCGAAGTGCGCCGTTCTTTCTTTCTAACTAGAACAACCCGGTGCCGCCCATGGGTTCTTTGAAGGCTGGATGACGGTCGTCGCGAAGCATTTCTTCGACTTGGTCCCGGATGGCTTGTCGTTCTCGCGGTGACACACGGTAGGGGCTTTGACGGAGAGGTCGGACGGTGCTGGTCTGTTATAATGCGATGCTTGTGAATCGGCGCTTGTCGGACCTTCGGCGACTGTCGAAAAAACACTCACTGTAGCTTCGAAGCAGATTGCGGATCTGGTCTTGTCTGTTCCGGTGCAGGGCTTGGTTGATGTCGAAAGTGGGCAAGTTCTCTTGGTCAAGCGAATCTTCTGCGGAGGGGTCGGAGAGGGCGAAGGAGTCTCGTACGTCGGATATTTCGTCGAAGAAAGCAATCATGGTTCCTCTGTTAATGTGTCGGTATTCTTCGCTGAAGTTAGTCAGCAGTACTTCGGCCTGGCCATTGCACAAACGTGCGATGCCTCTTGCGATGCTGATTCCTCGGTATAGGAGCAACTGCATGTTGCCCTCGATGATGGCTTCAGCATAAATGGCTTTCGTGGCGCCTACGGTCACGATAACGCTTGATCGGGGTGGGACGCTCACTTCTTCCTCAAGGGACACTACAGGGCAACGTGATTTTCCCCAATTTCCTCCGAAGCGATGGCTTCGTCCGTCGAAAGCGTGATCAGCTTGGATTGCAGGTCGATGATCGCCTGATGCTCATTAAGGAAATCCATACCCAAGATAACTTCGCGGAGCATTGCGGTAGCACAACACAGGTCGCAGGATAGGTATGTCCTTTGACAGTCACTCGCGCTGTGCATCCCCCTGATGGAGTAATGAGGTGACCCCCTGCGGTGCGAATTTGTGAGCTGTCCCAAAGCCTTTGTGACTTTTCTCAGATGCGCAGCGAATGTTCCATTCATCACCGAGTAATCGGCTCCTTTGTCGACTAGAGCGGTAACTTGTCCGTCCGTCGATAGTCACTTCTAAGTCGGAGGTCCTGGCTCTTGCATTGCATGTGGCTCTCGGTGTCGGGTCATGGCTTCGTCGCGTATGCGAGTCGCGGGTGTGGCGTGTGGTCGAAGCTTTTCTGGGTGGCGTCGTCGTTTTGAAGGCAGTTTGCGTCGTGGTCGGGTTGTCATTTTGTGCGGCGTCGGTGAAGCGAGGGTAGGTTCTTCATGCGGCGTCGCGGGGTGCAGCGTCTTCATGGGGCGTGGTCGGTGGAAAGATCTTCGGCGTTTCGCTCGTGAGAAAACCCCACCTGCAAGAAGTTGCTGCCTTTAGTTTTCCCCTACGGGGGCTGGGAGACCTTCCTCGTACGGCGTCTTCGTAGCTGCGGCGTGGCGACGCAAAAGCGCGAGGTTGACGGCGATGGTGAGCGCGAAAAGCGGTTCGGCGTGTACTCCTCTCGACGCAGGTACTCGTCGTTTTCCTGCGGGGACGTTGTCCGAAGCGTGGTCGTGGGGCGTTAACGGCAAATCCTCGAAGACCGATACGTCGGTACGTGCAGTGACGAATAATATGGCCGGCCTCACCGCAATGGATGCACAACGGCCGGTTGTGGGAAGTCCTCCAGGCGTCGCATTTCCTGGAGCTTGAGCGTCGGTAATAGGCTGGTCGGGCGGGGGCTGGGAGGCGGCGTTGTGGAACAAGTGGCTCATCTCGGGGAGAACGTGGGGGTTGTCGTTGGGGCTGCGCAGTCCTTACTGCAGCGGCATAGGTCATGGCCTGGGCTTCTGTGGCCGTCGGGGTGCCAAGTGCCGGTTGCACTTCTTCCCGTACCGCATCCATCAGAGTCGCTGCTTGTGGCTGTGGGGAGGATGGCAGTAATCGACGTAGCTCCTCTCGGGCGATTCCGCGGATAACTTCCCCCAAGCTGTCGCTGGTGGCGGCCGGCGTGTCCGGACGGATTGCACAGGCAGAGGAAGGGCGATTGTACTGCCGAGCTCGGACGTCGAGGGTCTTCTCAATCGTGCAGGCTTCTTGCATGAATTACTCGACTGTTTGTGGCGGCTGGCGGACGAGGCTTGCAAAGAGTTGTTCTTTTACGCCGCGGATTAAAAACTGAACTTTCTTTTCCTCGGTCATCTCGGGATCAGAGCGCGGCGAAATAGGCGCTTCATATCCTCGACGTAACCGTGGACGGGCTCATTCGGAAGGTGGATCCTGGACTCGAGGAGTCGTTCGGCTCTTTCTTTCCTCACGACACTGGTGAATACTTTCAATAGTTCTCTCTTGAATAGCTCCCATGTCCTAAAGAACGACTCGTAGTTTTCGTACCCCGTTCTGTGCGGAGCCATCCAATGAGAAGAACACGTGTCCAATTTTTGCCGCATCATCCCACTTGTTGAGATGACCCCACGCGCTCAAATTGATCCAGCCATTCTTCAGGGTCTTCGCCTAGGGATCCATTGAAAGTTGGGCGGCACCCGCGGCTGCTGTAGTATGATCGGTGTCGACATCTTCGGCGAGGTTGCGGTGCTCGTAGCAGCGTCTTTTCACTGTCTGGTGCGGTCCGGCAGTTTCCGGAACTTAGGCTCCTCTCCCTGGAGACGTCGGCTGGCTCGCTGAGCTGCTGGCTCGTCCTCGGGTGCGAAAGCGCTGAGGGCTGGCTTCACGACTTGAAGGGGCGTCCGGAACATGGAAGGCTACCCCGCGCCTCAACCAGATGTCGCGTAGGGGTGACGGGCAGTCGAAGCAGCGATGAAGACGGATGAAAGGGACTTGCACCCAAAATGGACTGAATCACTCGGCGGCGGCGAAGCGACAAGCGTGCTCGGTGGTCGTCGAACAGAATGCCCGCCGCTGTCGGCCGTGCTCAATTTAAAGCTGATAGCGAACTTTCGAGATAAAGCGTGCAAAGTTACTGGAACATTCCGGAACAACGTAGAATCAGCTCTGGCCTGGCTGCGATCAATCGAGATAAATCTAGTCGCGTCTTGCGTCGCAAACAAAGCGATTTAGTGGTGTGGCGGCAGATTTAAAAAAGAACAAACACTGCAAATATTCGCGGCAATACTATCGAAACTCGATCGCTAAGACATGCAGAGCTTCTAATGATTGTTTAGCTACTTGCACATGCAGAAATTTTATACATTCCTGATGTTGTTATTGTTGTGAATTATTTATTAAGCGTATTATTGTGTCATTGCAGAAGTGTACACTTCGTTCTTTTCTTCACTTCGTATAACAGTGAGTTCTTTATGTGATAATATAAGTAATGTCTTAGATTCCTTTGCTGCATGCTAGTAGTGTATCGGTGCTTGCGCCCTATCAGGCAGAGCACATTAGATTTTGCTCCTGTATTTGGGACCTTGCCGTCTCAATAAAATAGGAGGACGCTTAAGATTCGCCTTTAATAGTGAAACGCGACAGCGTATTGCAGCGCTGCCAGGGAGTTCACGGAAGGCCATCGCCTTGCCCGTCGGACAAATCGCTCTGAGTCACTACGAGGCCTTTGGAAACAACACAGACTGTGCTCCACTCTATCACTCGTGGACGGGTGTGGTTTCGTCGCACCTGTTCAGAAACGAACGACACTGGCGCAGAAACGTCGCCTACGCGCGCGCCATCTGCCGGGCCAGTGCTGTGCATGGCCAGGGTGGTTTCAGTGAGTACCACAGGATGGCACTACGACTGTACTCCAGAAACAGGATATTTACCGGAAGCGTATGGTACTCGCTTAATTCCAACATCTGTAATTTACATATTACTCATGTAAGCCTCAGTACAGATCCCGAAGATACTTTTCTAAGACACCCGTGCATTCACTACATGCTCCGTTATACATGTTCAAACTTCGAGCCGTCGTGGTGGAGAGGAAGCGTCCCCGTATCGAACACCTAATTCCGTGTGTCGATTTCTGGCCTGAACCCCGGTTTTTTTTATTCATTGAGTGTGCGTGTACCCTGATTTTTACGCAGCCCCAAAATATTTCCGACGCGTGGTGCCTACAGATACAACAAGTACTCCTACTACGCCGAAGACCTTTTGACAGAACGAGCTTTATATGCTGTCACTTTAAAGCACATATCCGTCCGCCCGTCCGTCCGTCCATCCAACCTCACTGACAGTGTCCTTGTTTGCAGAGTGGCATGCAAAGAGGAACCCAGGCCGCTCTAATGCCAACAAGATCACTTATGCCTGCAAGAAAATTGAATAGAATGAAGCCAAATTTCATTTAACATCTCTGAAATTTGCCTATTTTCTACTTGAAGAAGTTGCCTCACCGCAATTATCGTCACTGTGGTATAGAATCTCCCTATGATTGCACTCTGCCTCTATAACAAGGAGGGCAACTGAATGTGGTTAAGTGGTTTTGTGCGATTGAAGTTCTTTGAGGCGAACACAGTTTTCATGACAGATTTCGCATTCAGTGCGTTGCTACATAACGCTTCCTTCTGCAAGATGCTATGCACAGCGAGAAACTGTTCAGTGACAGCGAGATCTGTAAGTAGCGCTCATCACACAGCGGTAATTGAGCTAGGGGTCATTAAATTTGCACTTCGGGCTAAGGTGGCCGCTTAGCAAAAAATCTAGACCTTTAAAAGAACCCCTCAAGAGCTTTGCTTATAAAAGGACTCGCCGTGTGGGCTAGAGGAATCGAGCGAAAGGGGGGCAGGGGATAGAGGCAGCTTATTTTATTATAATTTTGCGAGCGTAAGCCGTTGCCTGGAATTCCTGTTCTCGATCGGCAGACGATAACCACTACTACCTAAACGTCCCGCCTTTCATAGTTGTTGCCTTTCTCGCTTTTACTGGCCTAGTATTTCGCTTGAGAATTTTGGTATTTCCGGTATGCTAACTACGACAAAATATATATGAGTGTAAGAGCAGGTTAGCGGGAAGGCGAGGGGACCACGCTTTCGTTGTGTTGTGGCCATCGGGAACTCCATGGCTAGAGAGGAAATAAATAAATGATGCGTGCGCACATTTTTTGCTAATTTCATGATTAGGGTGAAAACTTGAGAGGAGCTGCAAGCATCAACTCCCACCCTCCTCCCTACGTCAACAAGAAAGAATCGACGCCGCCTTTCCAACATTTTCACATTAGCATGCTTGACGTACAATGAGACATCCACGTTCAGTTGCTTCAGATCTATCGGTATTTGCTCTTCTTGTCTTCGGCATGCGGTTGCACGAAATGAACAATATATACTAGCAGCTGGAGAACCCAGGAACTTAAGGCTATGGGCTACTGGGAGATCATTCTTCGATTTTTTTATTACCTCCTCAGTACATGTATGTCGTAAAAGAAAAAGTTAATTACTGACTTCTCGTCACGAATGACGGCAAGAATCTATTGCCCTTCATTTTTTCAACCAAAGTATGGCTGCTACTGAGGTTGAGCAGTAGGCTACTGTGAGAACTTTCAAGTGTGAAGTTAGGCTATGTATGAAGGAAAAGCAAGCTCTGAACGAACCACGCGCGGAAGTCTTTAAGTAAGCTTTTGTGCAAGGGTTGACCTTAACGAAAACACAGCAAAAGCGTCATGCCCAGACCCGACCCTTAGAATCTTCGGTGGGGGGGGGGGGGGGGGGGGGGGGATGAAACTACATTTGAAGCCAAAATAATTTATTCCCGTGTACCCACCGAAGGCAAAATTCTGTTGAGGAAAGAATTATTGAGTCGCCGTTTGGGGTGACTAGTGTGAAAATGGCCCAGGGGTATCAGAACTTTTTGGTTTAGAAGCGTGTACATGATTAAAAAGTGGTTAATGCTGAAACGCGGCTTCTTTCAGGTCTACAAAAAAAAATCGGACGAGTCTATAAACAGAGCAGAATCGGAAGAAGACAAAGCAGTGAGTATAATAGAAATTATACGCTGTCATATTGCTTGTGAACAAGGACTCTTATTGACGCTTAACACGGAGGCCGTACACTTATGATAATTTTGTTTTCTACTCTCTTATCCACGTCCTAAATCCAGAGGGCAAGAGTTCAGTTCGCAGACTAGTGAAGACGAAAATAGAAAACCTGATTATATAGCCCTGAAAGATGTCATGCATTTTTTAATAATTGAGGCTTTGATAGACACCAAGGAGATTTTCGGAGCCGACAGAAACACCCCCAAATGTTTCCTTTTTTCTCGTCCTATGTAATGTTTTTGTATTTCGGAAAACTTTAGAAGTATTATTGTCTGATTCGTAAAAGACACATCACTGAATTTGTAGCATTCAAGGTGCAAGTACGCATCGAAATCATTGTGATCTAGTTAAGGATATAATTTTCATCGCCGAGATGATTACCTCCAAAGCTAGCCAAATAAATTTTGAGAGCTTAGCTTACCGCATGAGCGCTTCAATCAGGAGAAGCTCTTGTATTTTTGGTGCAGCCATTTGGCCCAGCATTTTCCAGCAGAATATGCGTCGTCACTTCAGAGGGGAACTGTAGCCGTGCTCAGAGGGATAACGGAAATCTGATCTCGCCAACCATTGCCTTTCACGTGTCGCCTTTCTCTTCAGTCTCGCACTTATTCTTTCCGTACTCTCCCATAAGGTTGGACAGGAGTATTCTTATTTCTCTGCTTTGCCATGAGCCTCGGTTGACAGATGGCAAATTAATGGAATTTAATAGAACAATAAGCATAACATAAATTATTTTTTCAATGATTATGTTAAATGCAATTATTCTACTAATTAAGCTCTTAGGGCTGGCGCTGCTGATTACATGGTAATTACCTGTTAAAACTTCCTCTTCGCGATGCTAACAAAATTTCAGTGAAAAAGAAACATTTCATTTGATTTCATAGGGTGTGCCGTCCCAAAGCAGCTCAGAATATGACGGGCGCTGTAGTGGAGGGCTCCGCATAACTTCCACCAGCTGGGGTTCTTTAACGTGAACAGACATCACACATTAAATGGGCCTCTACTATTTCGCCCCGACCGAAATTCGACCCCCGCGGCCGGGGCTGAGCCTGCATTTGGATAGAAGCAGAGCACGGTGAAATCTAAGCCACCGTTGCGGGGTTTATCGATAAAAATGGCGTAGAATAACTGAGTTCTATGATAAATGCAAGTACAATCAGAATGTTTTATTTATGCTCTAAGAACCCATTTTGCAATTATTGATAACGAAAGTTGACGGCAACAGCACTATGCATAAAGATGGCCTCTTCGGTATTCCTGTCTTCAAAACCAGATATATTATGCAATTTATTTTAGGGCCTTTGAAAATATATGTTGTGTGTTATCTGTAAGGAATCTTAAACATTATTAAAAATGAGTTCTTTAAATCGCCGTCGGGACTTATAGTGCTTCTGGGCTTGCTTAAAAAGTGCGCAATATTATTTCCTGACTGCTAAAATATATTTTGGTGAATTTTATTTTGTTGAGTTGTAGTTCTTTATATAATGTAGCATTATTTCTTGGCTGTAATGATTTATGATTTAAAAAAAAAACCTCAAGGGGCGCCAACGAAGGATTGTGTATTTTTACTGATTTGGAAGATATGTTAACTCTTCAAAAAACTGGATGCACTCAGTCACGGACATGGATTTGCTGTACGCCGTATTTTCTATCATTTGAAAACAAACTTGGAAAACAAGGAGAGCACGTAATCACGCAAAGCCTCTTCTTCCGATCAACAATTTTTGTTGAGCCGCAATATTTTTTCTGTACTAACTTAGTTCGAAGTCGCTACGTTGTTCAATGGTTATGGCACTGGGCAGCTGACCCAAAAGGATCTGGTTCAATCCCGGCCGTGGCGGTTGAACTTCAATGGAAGCAAAATTCCGGAGGCCCGTACACTGTGCACTGTTAGTGCACATTAAAGAATCCACGGTGGTCGGAATTTCCGGGGCCCTTCACTGCGGCTTCTCTCATAGCATGAGTCGTTTTGGGATGTTTAACCTCCATAAACCAGAGTAACTTAGTTGCAGATCTTTTTTACCACACATTGTGCGGTAACATGTCAAAATATTTGAAAAATCTAAGACTGCCATCAGTCATCCATTGAAAGCTGTTCTAAGAAATCGCTCCTAAGTTTTGTTAACGACGCGTTGCCGAATTACTTGCGTAATAAAAATAAATGCAGACAAACAAAATCCACCAGTTAATTTCAAGATCCACAACGACTGCAGAAAAAGAGTTCTGCAAAGAGCTTGTTGAAAATTGCCATGACCAAGCGTGTTGCCGGAATTTGGCGCGGCATCAGCCCGGCCCATTTTTTTGCACCTATTCATCAGTGTGGTGGCCAATATATTCCTACAGATATCTTATGAGTTTCGGCGCCCTTCTCGTTAACCATTTATAAGGAGAACTAAAGATAACAGGGAGAATCAGCATAAGCAAGAAATTATACATATGAAACTGAGTTTCTCAATTGTTATGTGCTGACTGGTTGGTGGTAATAATGTCTTCGGGCTCTTAGTGAGGTTCTTGAACATTAGTAGAATAAGAGTTTGATGAAGGCAGAAACAATTCTTAAGAGCCAGCTAGATCCCTTTTTTTATATAAGAGAAGTAAATGGTCACAAAGGTGTACATGCCGATACCCAAAACAATGCTACATTCAGGAAATCTTCTTTCGCGCAACCGCTGAAAGCACGGCACAAGCCTCTTTAAAGTCTGGTGAAGCAGCTGCTTCTCCGCTGTTAATAAGAGAGCTGTCTGCTAAAGAGACGCTTGCCTACAGCCTTTATTGGGCTCGGGCAAATTTGTTCTAGCCATTGCAGTCGGACAAGGGCAGGTTTTTGCAGAAATGTGTGCGGCTTCTGTAGCTACACAACAGCAGCGGCAACAAAATTCACCTTCTACCGGCTTCAGGCTTACCCCGATTTGAGTTTTTAAAACGGCCAGCAAATAAGGCCAGCCGCAGGCAGATCACACAGTGGGACGAAAATTCTAATGAGCGGAGCAAAATAAAAGCAATTAAGTTTAGCGCTCACATTTGCCGTTGCTCAACTTAGGGCAGTTGAACATTTGATACCACTCCCTGGAAGATCGCCGTACCCAAATAGTTTATGTAGTGCCCTTTTCTTGCGGAGCCTCGTATATTGGTCAGACGGGGCGCTGTATAAATGATCGCCTCACGGAGCACGCGTCATCCTTAGAAGACAATATTCCGAAATGCAACCTGGTCGTACACTATAAATCGTGCGAGAACTGCGTCCCCTTTTTGAACCAGTGCAACATTCTCAGATGCTACCCCGAGCAACGCACGAGGGAACTCTATGAAGCCCTTTTCTTTGCGCGCAAGGGATCTTCATGTGCCAGCAAACCATCTGTTTAATTATCACGCCACGAGCTGAACTATCCTAGCACAGACTGACGAGCTTGGTGGCCTTGCCTTGACGTTGTTGTTTTTTTCTTTGCTGTGAGCGCACCAGTATTTTTTTTTCGTGTATATATTTTGCTCTCGCATTAAATACACTCAGTTGTCAGTCAGCGCTCGAGTCTGTCTTTCTTTTCCTGTGTTTTTTGCGCTGTTTTTCCTACAGATTGTAGACTCATTGTGAATAGCGCACAGAAAAAACAAAACACAAATAATGCAACTTGGCGAAACTGGAGAGCGCTAGGAGGAGGCGCGATATCAGAAAAAAATTTCCTTCTTGTTGAACGACTAACTAGCAGGTTGTATGGATTCATTACTGCGCAGCAGGGCGCAGTGACGACAGACAAGAACGGAAAGCGCAGAACAACGCACTGGCGCTACCTTCGCTGTGGATGAGCGCCCCCTTTCTGCATCTGTCAGTAACAAAAACAGCGAGAAATATGATGATAGAGTGTGCTTATAGCGAACAGAAAAATCAGAAAGAAAAGACGGAACTGCGGCGAAAGGAACCGATAAGGGATTCTTGCTTACTTCATCATGACGCAACGGACGAAACCTACCCAACTTTTAAGGGCTTCAATTCTATGTTGAACAATACAACTAATGCCGAACTAATGCATGAGCCATTACCTGCCGCGACTGCGTTAGAGAACTCAAAAATCTTGGTGGCAACTTTCTGCTTCCCGTGGGCGATGATTATAGTAGCGCACAGCAGCGGTGCACCACTCCCTCGCTGTACTTACTCTCCTTAGGATCCTTTGCACTATTTGAACTGCATGGGAAGGTTTGAGCCAAACCCTGGTCCGACCGTAATTGCATGCTTGCTTAACCTCTTTTGAAGCGAAAAGCTTCACTAGGCTCGTCAACACCGGGCTTCGCGTGAGCCACACTACAGATTTGCCACAGCTGCGCATGCGCGAAACCGAGTGACGTCACGCGGAGCACAGGTGGTCGCTGCTGCCGCAGCCGTCGTAGCCCCCGCGCGCTGACTCCGTCGTCTGACCGTGAAACCGAGTGACGTCACGCGCGGCGCAGGTGGTCACTGCCGCGCTCTATGCGTCATCGTTTGACGTTCGCAGCAAGCGCGTGTTTATCTCGGAGGCCGACTATACAACCGCTTGCAGAGAACAGGCGTGCGCATCCAACATGAAAGCAGAAGAGAGTGATACTACTGATACAGAAGTGCTACCACGAGAGTTGGCTGAAAAGGAGCGAAGAAATGAAAGGCTGAAAGCTCAACGAGCGTCTGAGACACCCGAGCAACGAAAAGAACGTCTCGCTAAACGACGCAGCAAAGTTAAACCGTAAGCATATCCATAGGCTAAATCATAAAGCATAACCATAAGCTAAACCATAAGCATCACCGAACATTTTCGCTTCGAGATATCCTGGCTTAACCTTAGCTAAGTCCCAGCCAATTGTTCTTTGCGCACGACACTATGAGGCCTACGTGAAACCGGCCACAGCTAAGATGATGATGATGAATTTTTATGCCGCAAGGGCATCTGAGGCCAAAGAGCGCCATGGCACAAGGTATTTTCGATTTCTCAAGGTAGGTCAAAGACCCATTTCCCAAGCATTTCACCCTAAATAGGCCGAGAACCAGACCAGGGGAAAGCTTGTACCCATTGTATCACCGGTGGGTACCAGGCGGCACTGGGGATCGAGCCCCGCACCTCCAGCATGCGAGGCGGATGCTCAACCACTCGGCCACCGCTGCGGTCCCCACAGCTGAGGGGAATCCTGTAAACGTCACCAGTCCGGTGAGATTAGCATTACCCACTTGTTGCAGTGATTTTTCCCAGAGGAAAACAAAAAACGTTTCATGAATGAGCATACGCCACATAGAATCTTATGTGGAGAAGAAAACTCTAGATCCATTGAGCCTTCGGGGCTTCCTTTCTAATGGCGAATTCCACTGGTGGATCCGAAGCGAGGCGCTCGAATCGCAAAAGAGCGCCCCAAACCGCCTCGGAGCACAGCGACCGTTGTCGACCAGCGGAACATGTGCGCCGTTGTCGACCAGCGGAGCATGAGCGCGCAGCGGAAGTACTGGTTCCGGAAGTTGAGGTCTGGAAATTCTGGCGCCAAAACACGCGTAAGCAGACGACGAGAGGCGGCGAGTATAGCGGTGAGCAGGCTCTTCGTTCGCGATGGAACCAACCAGTCGCTTTGTTCATGTTACGCCTGAGGTGCACCGCAATTTGGTAAACCTCGTAGGCAGTGCGGAGCGCAGTTATGCTCTAGGTAAATTCATAAATGAATATATATCGCATGTCTGCAGAGTGCTTACGGGACAATTTCCAACGAGGAAATTTCTCTTCGCAGGGGCATGTGCGAAATGTTCCTCGAAAAATGCTGCGAAGAGGTACTTTTGGTTGTCGCTGCTGTTGTATGAGTGCGCGGACTCAGATTCAGACGAGCTTTCATCAGACAACACGAGGGCTATTGCTACTCCATACGATGCCATAATTGAGAGTTGTAACCGCTATGATGAAGGTGACGAAGACGGCATAAGCGCGCAAAACGCGCGCGCGCAAAACAACGCCCAGTGTCCTCCGCTGAAATTTCTGCACGCGTTAAAAATAGCCAAAAATCACATGTATGTTTCGGAAGTGACGACATTGCTGACTGCAAGTTCCGGTGAGATCCGCTGCTGGTCGGAGGATCAAACTAGTGCGCTCCGTATGGAACGGAGTTGCTCCAAACGACCAGCGGAATTCGCGCGGTCGGTCCAGATCGACCAGTGGAACTCGAATTCGTCGTCGCAGAGCAAGATAAGCTGCTCCAGCACGACCAGTGAAAATCGCCATAAGGTCTTGCGAAAGTGCGAATATAAGGCATCATCTCGAAGCCCTTTTCTGGAAGGCTCGTGTAGTTTTTGGTCTGCCCACTCTACAGATTTTATTGAGTAGACCATCAGGAGGCACTGGGATACGGCGCGGACTAGCTCCACTGGGAGAACCAAACTATCTTCAACCTAGCGCATTTTAAGAAAAAACATTTTTGGGCTGTGTGGCCACCGCTTGGTAGAATTTAATGGAGACAGGAGGATGTTAAGCCACTCTAGTCAGCTTAAAATGCGATGATACCACAATTATAATCGTTTTCCTAGACCTCGGCATGTATCGGTGAGATGTGGTGAAAAAGCAGTTGCAGATCTAAAACCTTCATGCTGCCACTTTGCGGACGCTCACTGGTGAAGGTCAGATTCCGAACTTGGCAAGCGTGACCAAAAACGAATGTGGAACGGACGGCATGGTTCGCTTATTAGATTCATCCAGGAGCAAAAGGGTGTCGTGTACGAGTCTATTAACTTTAAATAGCCCACATCTATGGATCTCAATTCCCAATCCACCATTGTACCAGGTTGGGCCCAGAATGTTTCAAAGAGAAATGCAGCCGTAGAGGATCGAGTGCACATACCCTGCTTCTGCAAATACATGTTTTGGCCGTAACTGACAATAGTGCATTTAAGAAGCTCCAGAAAAGAATCCGCAGAAACACCACATGCATTATGAAAACTAATACAGCTCATACTCTCTATAAGCCCTGCAGTTCTCTCTGAATCATTCATAGCCTAACTCGAGAGACAGGTGGGGCAGGAGTTAAAATTTGAAGATACGTACTGTCGACCGTAAAAGGTGGCAGGATCTCCGATGCGTGAAGGTGCGGAGCAAATGTGTATTGCTGCGCAATCTTCCATCATAGAGTGCGGTGTCGAAGCTGATGGTACGCCTGCTGCGGATGTACTGTGATTGAGCCTCGAGGCCGCCACGCATCGCAGATCCGGCAAACTTCAGCGGCCGACAGTTCATAACATTCCTGGCCTTCTGAATGCATCTAACGCAAACACTGTGGGGTCCTTTTCAGATTTGGATTTCACCGTATTCACTGGTTGCTCCAAATCTCTGAGGTAAACCGTTGACCTTCCCTAAAGAGAATGTATCCAAATTCTGTATATGCAACCGTCTCAATGCAGTAAACAACACGTGTGGGGCATACATGCCGAGCTCTAGGAAAGCGATCCCATCTTTTATGCGATCCTATTCTAAGCCGGTGAAAAGGGCTTGACATGCGCATGCAGTCTAAGTCGTGCACACATAAAAGGTCAGGGACATACAGAGTCTAAGAATGTTTTTTCCCTACAGTTTGGTAGTTTGAAGGATAAGATTTCTCAATGGACCAAATGAGCGGGGTATCGGAGTCCTTGCTCAACATTACTGCAAGAAAGGCCCGGAGAATGGGCAGAGTACATAAGTCCGCGATCCTTCCAAAAAGGTATTCAAGGCGATGCCTTGAAAGCTAAAGTGGAACATGTTTTCCATGCCCTACTTTAGCTAACTTGTGCCGGCTCCTTGATAAAAGGTTCTTGAAGAAGTTTTCTTGAAAAATAACAACCGGAAGAAGTTTGTTACATGTGCCTCTAGTGTCGTTTACAGCATTCCCTTTAGCTGCAGCCGGTTTTTCGGTAGGCCACACAGGGGGTGCGTAAACTAGAGGCTCTGGAAGCATGCTACGCCGCCAAGACCAAGATTTGAATTGAACCTTTCTTTGAACTGCAAACAGTGAAAGGATAAAAAAGCAAGCACGGCGAAGGAGGGGGTGTGCCGGACCTGAGTGCTGCTAGAATGGTCTGCCACAGGAAGCAGAAGACTAACAGGAAGATTTTAGAAGCCTATAACATGATCGCGTCATGTGATGCCTGTTGCATGAGTTCGATATCAGTTCGATTCTTAGAAAAATAACTCGAGTTCGTAGATATTACGCAGGCTTGATCAACTGAGCCTTTATGACGTGTTCAGCTAAGTGCTTGGTAGAATCAGTTATCAATGCCTTTCGCCGCTGTACCGCTTTTCATTTCTAAATTTTTCCGTTTATCTCAAACGACGCGATCCTGAAGTTTAGTTTGGGTTTGGTCGCTTGTCGTCGTCTTCTTCGTTAAGCGCCAGCCTCTGAAAATTCCAAAGCCGAAGGCCAGTCTTACAATTTCTCCTGGGCGAAAAGACGCCATCCTGACGGCCCAGGGAGATGTGACGACGGCGGGGTCGTAGTGTGGTTTGAGGCGGGTCGTGTGGACAATGGCGCGGCCTCGGCGACGATGATCAGAGGATGGCGTAAGGGGTTCGATGATGTAACTGACGGAGAGGTAATTGGCGGGTGCATTGCAGAGGCCGAAGGGCATGACATTAAATTCATAGAGCCCGTCGGGTGTGACGAATGCAGTTTTTGGGCGATGGGCCTCTGCCATCAGCATCTGCCAGTAACCAGAGCGCAAGGCCAACGACGAAAAGAACTCAGCGCCCTGCAGGCCGTCCAGGGCGTCGTCGATACGGGGAAGACAGGAAACTTCCTTGCGTGTAATCTTGTTCAGACGACGGTAGTCCGCTCTGAACCGGATTGAATCGTCTTTTTTCTTGACTAGGACCACTGGCGGTGCCCACGGGCTGTGCAAAGGCTGTATCAAGTGGCGCTTGAGCATGTCGGTTACCTGCTCGTCAATGATTCGGCGCTCAGCGGTTGACACGCGGTAAGGACGTTGGGGCAAAAGGGAATGGGTTCTGGGGTCAATACAGTGGGTAACGGTGGGGGTGCGGCCCAAGGAAGGTTGCTTGTAGACAAACGAAGCTTGAAAACGGTGCAGAAGGGCGACAAGCTTGTCTCGTTGGGTAGACGTCAGGGCGGCGTCGACGAAACGGCGAAAAATATCGACAGAAGACTGATTGGTGATGGGAACAGGCGTAATGGCGCTGACGTGAAGACCGGCCGTGCTATCGACGATGGGGTATGCTGAGGCGGGATCGAGAAAGGCAACACTACCAAGCGATTAGCGACGGAGTAAAGTGGTAGGGCAGGAGAACGGGTTGGCCACATAAATAGCGCTGGAGCCACGAACAATTGTCAGCACGGCATGAGGCTGCAAGAGAGTCTTCTGGTCAGCTCATCGTAAAGAGGGGATTTAAGTGGCAGTGGCATCTGAGAGAGCAGCACAAGAAAGAGGCACCAGCACTGAAGAGAAAGGCGGAACGTGTGTGTCCTTTGAGACGACCACCGTAGCGGCAGCGGCCCCCGGGTACGTCCAAGGGAGCGTCACTCTAGGGCGACAAGTCAGGCTGAGCACGAGCGCAGTCAATAACGGCGTGATGTGAGGAGAGGAAGGCCCAAACAAGGATAACGTCGTGAGAGGAGCGTGCGAGGACGATGAACTCGATTGTGTAGGGAACATTCTCGATGAACAGACGGGCGGTGCAGGCGGCTAATGGTCGAATGTCCTGAGCGCTGGCGGTGCGGAGAAAAACGGCAGGAAGAGGCGTCGCCACTATTCTGAGTCTGCGACAGAGGGTGTGACTGAGAACGGAAACGGCTGCGCCAGTGTCAACAAGTGCTTCAACGGCGACGCCCTCAACGAACATGGTAATAATATTGGCAGGCACAGAAACAGGTCTTGAGTGAGTCGCTGGTGGCACAGTTCTTCCCTCCGGGACAGCGGCTGTTAGTTTTCCCCGTGGACGGCGGCTTGGCGGCGAGGCATCGGAGAACGGGAACGGCGGCCAGGAGACGGCGAGCGGTGGGAGCGGGAGTGGTAACTAGGAGAACAAGAATCCGGAGGCGGCTCGTGTGACGCAGGCGAGGACGACGGCGGAAGGTCGTAGGTCGGCTGACGCCTATAATCGTAGGGACGGTGGTCACGACTGCGACACAAACGAGCCACGTGGCCACCGACGCCACAGGCGTAGCAAATAGGGCGGTTGTCTTGTGCGCGCCAGAGGTTGAGTGGCTGCGGCCGTGATCGGGGGCGGGCAACTGGACGGTAAGGTGGGGTTGCAGGTCGCTGGAGTTCAAATTGACTGGTAGGTGGCCTGTAGACAGGGGCAGCAAGTGAGGGCCGCGACCGCACCACATCATCGGCGTACGTCAAAGGAGTCGCGATCAGGGGTGTCAGAAGAGGAGGTGGCAGGACTTACGCGACCTGCTCCTTTGAAAGGCATGGAATGTGCCTTTGCAGTGCTCCTTAGCGGTGGCGTTGAAGGTAAAGTTGTTATCCATTGTATCATGTATGTAAGCCGAGTGCGACGCTGCTCGGCGTTCTATGTAAGCCGAGTGCGACGTGTGCCCGCGTTCTGTCTAGCGCGCGTGCTCGGAACTTGTGTGCCCTTTCCCTTCGCGGGTATAAAACCAGCACGAATAAACACCACTTCGGCGTTCTTGTGCGGAACTGGGCCCGACTCTCACTCTGGCGACACAATTAACGATACATGGGGTAAAAAGTTCCCTGAAGTCACTGCCGCAGTGTTCGTGGTAAAGATGCAGCATGAAACTTGTGAGGTCGCCGGAGCCGCTCCACTTCACCGGCAAAATCAGTAAGCAGTGGCAACTTTTCACGCAAAAGTTTTAACTCTTCTTGGTTGCTTCCGAGCCTGACGGGATTCGTCATCAACATGCCGCGAAGGTAGCTTAACTGCTAACTGTAGCAGGTGACGGCGCATTGGAAATTTACAACTTCACCTTTGGTGACGACGAGAATTGGGAAAGTAATGCAACTGTCACCGCCAAGTTCGACAGCTACTCGGCAGAGCACCTGAATGAAGTGCATGAAAGCTACCTGTGTTGGCAACGCGTCCAAGCTCGAGGTGAGCCAGTAAAGCAGTTTGTCAGGTAACTCAGGAAGATGTCTTGCTCCGGCAACTTTGGCACTATGGCAGAGTCGTTCATACGTGACCAAACAGTTTTTGGAAGAAATAAGCACAAAGTGAGGCAAATGTCGCTGCAAGATAACAAGTTGACCTTGGCTAAAGCGGAGGAAATTTGCAGTGCTGCGGAAATGACACACGCGCAAAACACAATCTGGTCTCGAGAGGGCAGACAGATCGACACCATCGAAAAGCAGCAGCAGCAGTGTGACGAGCAACCTGAGACGTTCAAGTGCCGCAGGTGTGGACGTACGCACGGTCCGGAAAGTCGCCCTGCATTTGCCAAAATTTTCAGAAAATGCCAAGGGCAGAATCATTTTGCTGTATGTTGCAATGTGAATAAGCAATTAATTAAAGGAAGTCAGGAGCACCGAAGACTGCGAAGCGGAATTCGATATTCTTGAGGTATGTGTCAACAGCATTGGAAGAGCGCGTGTCCGCGACTGGATAGTGCGAGCGAAAGTAGCCGACACGTCGCTAGCCTTCAAAGTGCACACAGGATGGCACGACAGTCTGCTGCTATTTCCTGTCTACAAGAAGCTACAGCCGCAGATACCCTTGACTACGAGCAACTGTGTCCTACGGGCTTACAACGGAGGCGTCATCAAACACCTTGGCGTCATGACTACCAATGTGACTGTTGGAAACAAGGAGGCAGAGATCAATTTCTCCGTCGTGAAGAAGGACCGACAGGCCATACTTGGACTGCAAGCGAGCGAAGTGCTTGCACTGTCCCCACGCACCGTAAAAGACAGAAGAAAGAGCATCAGCGAGGAAGTGGTCAACAATTTCTACAACGTTTTTCTGGGAATGTATGTATTGAGCGACCATACCGTGCGAATATTCGCGATGGCGCTGTGCCAGTCATCCAGACCGCCCGCCGTGTGCTCCTTTGCTTGCGAGAGTCTCTGCGCGAAGATATTGACTGTATGGTCAAAGCCGGCCTTATAGCCAAGCAAGACCAGCCGACGGACTGGGTGAGTGTCCTGGTGATTGTTAGCAAAAAGGATGGTAAACTAAGTTTGTACATTGACCCGAGGAAAATTAACGAAAATCTAAAGCGCGAGCATTACGAGATGCCGCGGTGAGAAGGCATTGAATCGGAACTAGCTGGAGCGCGTTTCTTCACGCGCCTAGATGCGAACTCGGGGTTTCACCAGATTCCGCTGCATGATGAAACATCAAAAATATGCACGTTCGCGACTCCTTTTGGTCGCTACCGATTCCTGAGGCTGCCCATCGGTGTAGCATCCGCACCAGAAGTGCTTCAAAGGCTCTTAGCGAAATCTTCGAGACGCTGCCAGGAGTAAGAGTGTACGTCGATGACGTCATCGTGTAGGGGGTCACAAGAGGAGAGCACCATGAGAAGCTGCGAGCGGTACTGCAAGCAGCACAGAAAGCTGGCTCAGCATTTAATGCACCGAAATGCAGCACTGGCGTGCGCAAGACGCTTTTCATTGGCGACGTTATTGCGGAAGAGGGCATACGCGCAAACACCACCCTGGTAAGCTCGTTGCTGAGTATGCCACCGCCGGCTGACAAGCAAGCAGTGCAGCATATGCTCGGCGTTTTTAACTATTTTGCGAAATTCTTACCGTCACGTACAGGCCGAACATGGCTTCTACGAGACTTGATCAAGAAAGATCGCATCTTTGAATGGACTGAAAACCACGTTAAAGAAGAGAAAGTGATTTGCGGCAGTATGAGCAAAGATCCTGTACTGGTGATGTTCGATCCAAAAAGGTCTACGAAGATACTATCCGATGCTTCTAAAACTGGAATAGGCGTCGCTCTTTGGCAACGTCACGAGCGGTGTTGTAAACTCATTGCTTATGCCTCGCGCGACCTAACCGAAGCGCAGCAAAGACAGGCGCAGATAGAAAAGGAGGCTGTGGCTGTTGTATTCGGGTGCGAAAAGTTCCATCATTTTGTATACAGACGCAGTGTTGTCCTAGAGACAGACCATTGACCCCTAACCGTTATCTCGGAAAAGCCGAATAAAGAGATGTCACCCAGACTGCAACGATTTTTTCTTCGTTTGCTCAGATACCCCTACAAGCTGCAATTTGTTCCAGGAAAACGCTCGGTTGTGGCTGACATGTTCTTTCGAGTGTCCGTAGAAACCTCAGACGACGGCAACACCCACAATGACGTGGAAGTTCACGCTGTAAGTGTTCGTTCATCACTTGTCAGCGAAGCAACTTTGAAGCGTCGGGCAGAAGAAACTAATAAGGACGACTACTTGAGATAAGTCGTCCACTGCTTGCAAAGCAATCGTCCAATCCTTGGAACGCTAAAACCCTTTGAAAGCCCACTAGTGGTCATCAGAGGTGTGTTGCTTGAGGGAAGCAAGGCCATAATACCGTCAAGCATGCGCCAGGAGCTACTTCAAGGAATTCACGAAGGCCACCTTGGAATAAATAACTGTAGATCTCGAGCGCGTAAGTCGCTGTTTTGGCCTGGCCTCAACACGGACTTTGAAGCCCACTTTAAAAGATGCGCAGCTTATCAGAAGTACACATATCGACAACAAGGTGAGCCGCTCATGGATCGTGTAGTGCCGGAACATGCATGGTACCGAGTCGGTGTAGATATTTCTCAGT
Organism: Amblyomma americanum; assembly: GCA_030143305.2. Classification (NCBI taxonomy): domain Eukaryota; kingdom Metazoa; phylum Arthropoda; class Arachnida; order Ixodida; family Ixodidae; genus Amblyomma; species Amblyomma americanum. The sequence continues at coordinate 209,758 of JARKHS020028478.1, forward strand.
CGGCTGGAAAATCGTTCCTTTGTGTCTTTCATGCGTTATCCAACTTTCCCGAATTAGAAGTAGCTGTTATCCATTACGTGCCTCTTATCTCGCAATAACCAATAAGCGGTATTGCGGTCTTGTCTGTAACCCCGGAAGGTGAATTTTTTTGAATTTTTGGCAATATTTTTCACGAAGTCTTTTCAGGTTGGTTGTGCGCAGTGTATTGAATGTGGAGTAAATACCTAATCTTGTTTTATGCGGCGGTAACTGGAGAAAGTTAGATCGAGAAATGAAGTTAGAAATTTTGCTAAGATATTGTGCCCATGGCTGTAGAAGAGACAATTTTCGATAAATGGGAGTAGACTTTGCCGAAAAGTGAATTTAGCTAGGCGGTATGTCCGAATGGCCGTCTTCGTAGTTGCGGAACACAAGAATTTTGGTCGTTTTCCTTGGTCTAAAATTATTGGCTACAACTTAGTGTTGTGTCCCCTGTGCTGTGTCCCCTTCTTTCGTTCTGTTCTGTGTCACCAGTGTTCTTTTCTAACGGCCACTTTCCCCTCTTCGCGCGCCGTCGCGAGATGCCCCCCATGGCAGGCCCCCGCACCCTCTTGTTCTGGGAAGCCACTCCATCGTGTGGACGCCGCGCCGTCCCCTCTGTCCTTCAGGCGGCAGTTCGGCTTACGCCTTGGTGGACGCCGGTCACACCCTCTTTAGTAATAAATAAACAGTGTGAAATTACCCCGTGTCTTTTGCTGCATTGACAACAACTACCGGACTCGACACTTAATAACTGTTGCTTTCTTGCAGGAGAGAAGAGTGTATTATGACAGAAAATTTCCATGGTATCTGCGAAACACACTTGAAGGGAACATAGCTGATACATACGGCCTCAAGGTGGCTTATCTCGTGAGTTTATCGTTTTACTTTGTTTTTGAATTATTAACACCTATAAGACTCACAGGACAATATAGATACATTATGCACTGGCGTAGTAATAAAAATGCGAACTACCCTTAATATAGTGTGTAAACTCTCAAAGGTATTTAAGGCGTACTAAAATATTTAAAGCTACAAAAGTGTTGAACATACAACATACCAAGGATTTCTATTTAAATTATAACTACTCCTAATGGAACTTCTCGATGTTAGGTTTCCCGCAATTGTTTCTTTCTGCGATAAGCAGATTATTTAGTTTAAGGAAGGGTGGGATGCTCAATGTACTTCGTGAAATTTTTATTCGTGTCACCTAACTCGCTTGACTTTGCATTAAATTCTCATTTGAGAATCCTCTTAGTTTCGTTAATCGATTCTACGCGGTCTAGTATCGTCCGTTAGCATCGCGCTCCTATTCGATGTTTCCATTTACCAAGGACATCGCGTCCCTGAGCGCATATATGTTACCTTCGTCGTCATCGTCTGCGCGCTGCCGTAGAAATGATTCAACGAAGAACACGGACGTGGAGCATGGGTTGAGGAGAGAAAAATATACGCAGCCAAGGTGATGGCTAGTTATAATGCTCGAGACACCGATTGTAGGCTGAAAAAGCACCAAAAGAACCGTTGGGTATGACACAAAAGGACCAATTTTAAACACTCCATGTTAAAGAGCCCCGGGTGGTCGAAATTTCTGTAGCCCTTCAGTACGGCGTCCCTCATAGCCTGAGTCGCTTTGGGACGTTTAAACCCCACAAACCAAACCAAATCTAAACTCACCACAAGACACACTCCGCCAATACGAGTCCGCGGATTTCTCAAAACATAAATGATCGCTCAATGTAACCCTCCTATCGGTCCCTTATATATAGGCACTCTAATTAGTTCATGTAACTAGAGATATATAAAGAACGGTATGTAGGTTATTTAGAGAAGAGGCGAAGAGTCATTTTTTTTTGCATCACTGCAATTCCTTAAAAAGTTTTTTTTTGTTTTTACAGGCGTACACTCAGCTCTTGCAAGAAGAGTGTCAGAATATAGACACACGCCTCGAAGGTTTCCGCAATATTTCTGGGGTGCAGTTGTTCTTTCTAGGAAATGCGATGGTAAACCATTTAATTCTTAACTGATGTATAAGTTTAAAGGTTTAAACCAGACTAAAACATTTTTTTTAACTCTGCAGACGTTGTGCGGAGTGATGAGTGACTTTGGGCTGCATTGGTGGATGCTGAGCTTTGATCATAGCGCATACATGTATAGGTAAGTGACGATTATATTTCTGTGCTCATTAAAAACTAGACTTGGAAAACGGGCAATGTTAACTTAACACTATGCTTTTCTCTCTAGCAAATTAGCACAGTGTGTTCATGGGACCACCATTGGACCAGTGCCGTCATAAGAAGACTGTGGCGGAAATATCTGTAGACAGCATTGCGTTTTCCAATGCTACATAGATGAAATGCGATACAATTGTACACATAATACAAAACAGCATGTTATTTAAATTTGACAACAGTTTAGCATGACTACACAAATGTACCGCGTGTTTCACTTAAAATATTCTACCTACATGACAGCTGCCTTTCTGAGTTAGAACAGTACTTTTCCGGCATACCATTGTCGGCGATGCAAGCGAACCAGAGTAGATTTAAGAAGCGCTAACGATTTATTTCTTAGAACGTATGCCCTCGGGGTGCAAAATCAGGAAAAATATTTATACCTTGTTGCTGGAAAAGACTCAATAATGTTACCTATTTTGTTCTTTTCTAGGGTAAATATTTCAATGCAAAATTCTGGTGAGTTTGCTCAGGCGTTCAACTGCCCGTCCACGTCTCCAATGTACAAAGACCAGGATGAGAGGTGCTCTTTTTGGTGAAAGTCACTGGGATTGGCAAAAAAAGATAAAGTGGTGGTCTTGCAATGGGTGAACAGGCTCCTTAGTGTATTTAGATTAGTTAAGTAAATAAAGGTGTAAGCTGACCGAAGCATTTTTGTGGCTCTGTGCTTGGCTGATTTTTTCTTAACGCTCATTTTTATATGCCACTAACTTGTGGCAATATTTCGAGCTTCGTGCAAAGTGAAAGGGATGGTTATGATTTAAAAAAATTAAATCTTTGTCGATTTACTTTCTTTGCGCTCGCGTTGCATTGGCGTCGGTCCAGTAAGCGGGACCGCGAGTTTCGCAAAAAGAGTTTGGTAATAAAAAGAATATCCTAGTTTCGGCTCGTTCCTGAAATTCAGTTGGGGTACTAAGAACAATTCCTTGTTGGCATTGCAGTTGTAAGGTAACAATTTGTCATCCTTCTCCACATTAAATCTTCTTGCCAGATTTGAATGCATTCCGGCGCTCACTTTCCCCAATAACAACGAAATGCTCATCTCGGCCAATCATTCCTTCCCAAATTCCAAGGAGATGACCAAACTGCTTTCTTCAATGATTGTTGATGAACTGCGACGCAGTAAAAATTAACGCTAGCTGGTATACGCTTGGTACACGCGTAAAAAATGGCGACTCTCGCCTTCTTTTCTTTCTCAGCTGTGGGACTAAACAGCACTTGGGATGGCCCGTACCGAGTTTTGGTCTCAAAGGTGCACTAAATAGCAATTTGAAAGCGTCTTTTTACCACGGGAGCTCGATCCACACACTCCGAGAATTCTTAGAAACTCGGAATTGTGCTGTGAGAGTGATTTCCCGATTAAATCGATTTAAACGTCCCGGCTCCCGCCTTTTTTTTTTCAATTCACCTTCAAAAACAGGTGGAGTCAGAAAACGTGTGCAGTTACTTTCAGCCAATCGCGCGTCGGCGTCGCTTTTATTTAGTTTTCAGGTTTCCGTCAATAAATAGTTTGAACCGGAGACTACACAGCCGCAAGTTAGGCCCACGGAAATAAAAGTACGCGTGGACTCTTTTGATCTACGCATTGCTGCGCCGATGGCAGAGCGGCAAGCCGCCACGCGACTAATAGAGAGCCACTGAACGCGTTGGTTGAGTTCTCCTCCTTGTGAAGATGTGTAAAAAAAGACGGTGTCCGGGACGTTTCATTCGACTTAATAGCTAAATCGGCCACACAGGACAAATATTCGGAGTTTCTAAAAATGGTCGGATCATGAAGATCGAGTTCCCGCGGTAAAAAGACGAGCTCAGAATCCTCTTAAGTGCACCTTTAAGTAATGTTGTCGATAAATGCGAAGCACCACACACAAGGCGCAAGCCACCTTCTCCTCTTCTTCCAGTTTAATTCTTTCCATGTATCCGAAGCAGGAACTCGGCACCGGAAAACGCGCGCTCTGGCATTTTCCAGTTACCACTTCTTTTCCCGTAGCCTTACTAGACGAGAATAGGTATGTGTGCACCGGATACCTGCACTTAAATGTACTTAACGGTACTTAAAAATACGTTACTGTGGCGCTTCAACAGAACTTTATGGGTTGCCACGTTTGTTGTGTAGGTTCTCTGTCGCTACTTGCGTCTGAAAACACTTCCTAAGAGAGGTACGCATGCGTTAGTACCGTGAATATTGCTATGAAAAGTGGACCATTGCTCCACTGCAACCTTTGCTGCTATTTGAGCAAGACTGGTCTCCACTCCTTCTTGTAACTTTCTCCTGCGTTACGTTCTCCCTATGTTTCCCGGCATATGGCATACTTCTCAAATAATAAAAAAATATATCCATTCACCACGTTCCAAGGGGGCGCACTTGTCCTATCTCCGAGAAAATGGATAACCGGGCGGTGTAGACGGAATTGATAGCACCAGCAGTTTTTCACTAGGCATTCGCGCAGGAACGGAGCAAAACTGCAGAAAAAGAACACGAGCAACGGCCACAACGGCGGTCCTGAAGTTTATTCCAATCTCATAGTGTTATCGTTTTCTGCTGCGAGGATGGCTATTAGAGAGGTGGAAATGATCCTTTTATAATCGAGTATTATTTTCACCTCTACTAGAGCAGTACTTTTCCTTGCACCGATTTTCAGTCTACTTGAGCTGCTCTGTAGACCTTGAACTGTTTTACTACTGGAATACTACTGTTTTACTACTACACTAATAATACTGTTTTACTGCTACAATAACCTATTAAAATAGTTGTAGTGCTTGTCCCGTAGTTTCGAAAATATTTGGCCGATCGAGTATGTTTGCGCAGCATTGATTCAGATGCCACATAGCACCTCATTAATTGTGCGGAGAGATGTGCAGCTGTTGTTACTTACCCAAATCAGGATGCGCTTGAATCGTATCTTCGATACGGCTTGTAAATGTAGTGAGAGCCAGCGCTTATTGTGCTTCCTGTTGAAGACCACGGCTTCTATTAATAGGATTTGCGATATATGTTCCAGCAACTTAGCTCATTTGCCCCAAATGTTGCTTCAAACAGCTGCGTCTTTTGCGAACAGATGACGCTTAGTAATACGATATATCTTTTGTAGCAATAGAAGTGGCGATTTAAATCTACAACTCCGGTGTGGCAAAGCCACTTTAAAAACAGTGATCATTTTGACGGCAGCTGAGCTCGGCGTGGCAGAAAAAGCAGCGGCCGTTTGAAAACAACAAATTTGCACTCTTCGTGCCACAGCGTTCTACAGGTTTGTGGATGCCGGATAGGCTGCCACTACGACAAAATCTTAAATATGCGACACGACGCTGATCTGCGGTATATTATTTCTGCAAGATAAGGTGAATGCAAGATTATTTCTGCCTGTGGCGCAGTTCACGAACATCTCGGCTCTTGATCTGGGAAAGCGGGATCAGAATTTCTGCAGGAACTGTGTCCGCACCCTAAGACAATTCGCGCTAAACTGTCCCATGGACTGCTTTGATGAGCCTTATTCCCCCATCACACCCACCCAACCCTATACCTTCCGGGTAACCCCCTCATACCTCCAGGATGCTTGCGCAAGTGTGCAGACAAACCGCCATCCGCAGTACTGCGACACCAGATGCCCTCTCGCCTGGAGTATAGAATAACTCCGCCGGGATCGCGATATGAGAGTTTCTTAGCGTAACCATAGAAAAAAAACGTGACAACGTCAGCCCCACGTGACACCACGAGGCGTGTTTGTGGTGGCTAAACGGCTTCTCTGGATATTCTCTCTTTGCCAACCACCATTCTCTAGTGGCTCTGAGAATCATGTGCTTTTTAGCGGGAAACTAGAAACAGAAGCAACGATGAAACGTGTGAAGTGGTCGTGGGGGCGAGAGGAGGGATGAGCACAGAACAGAAGACGTAGGGCTTGCTGCCACGATGAAAGAGAACAGGATATCTTCGGATCAGCACTGGTCCAGAAATCTTTCGCCGCACAGGTCACCTTCAGCCGATGGCCGAAGTCCATGGGCGCACAAAACGGCATGGGCAGGGGGGGGGGGGGGGCAGGTTGTGTGCTCCCGTGCCTCGGATTGCTCGGGTCACTTAAGGTCTGGTCAGTAGGATTAGTTAGTCGTGTCTTGTGGTAAGGGCGGGGGACGGGGCTGGGGCGAACGGCGAGGTCGGTTATGGTCAGGCAGGCTGGGAACACAATGCCGACGACTACGGTAGACGCAGCACGCCGAAGCTCCAGGACCAGCATGGTGATGATTACCCTTCGCCTCCAACCAAATGTTGCGTGAGAGCAAGCCAATGAAGACAGAACTACATGGCAGGTAGCTGCGGCACGATTTAATGGCGGTGATGGTGATGATGATCATGATGATGACCATGGGCTAAATGGCACATACCGACGGCGGGGGATTGGCCAGGATGCATTGCGGGTACAAGCGCAGTCTTGTGCAAGGAGTGGCGTAATTGGATAATTTTGTTTCCTCGACTAGAATTTTTTTTTAAATGAAAAAGAAAACGAAAAAGAGAAAGCAGTGAATTTTCATTCTAGCAGAGGAATCTACATGATATATATATGCAGTCGTGATATAATCGCACACTAGTTTCAAGGCATATGCCCTGGTGCTCGCCCCGAGAGAGAGGAGAATCAGAATAGGTAGAGAAAGCCCAAGTCGAGCGAGAGAGATCTCCAACAAAATTCTAAAGAGAGAAGTGAACCACCGGCAGAAGAGGAAAAAGTGATCTATGGATTTAATTTCGCGACAAGACTCACAAAGGTTGGTAAGAGGTAACCTCGATCGACGTTAATAAAGATTTAGTCGCGGCATTCTGCAGCGCAAGAGTGTCATGGACACATCACGTTGTCTTGAACAGCACATCCGCAGATACTAAGGAAATGCCAGCTGTTGAAAATCCTTTGCCGTAAAGAGAAGCTCATGGCTGAAGTAGCGGAGACGCTGGAATTGTTCAAACCGTGCTACAGTCTAGTTGACAATATTTGGGAGGAACGGGAGAATAGGTCCCCCAAGGGCGCACTTTGCTTAAAAATCAGTGCTCTCATTAGAAGCAATGCCACACTTTCCAGGGGCCCAGTGAAAGCGTACTTCTGTAGTATGTGGGGGATTAAAAATAGAAAGGAACAGCTCATAGGACTATCTGTCAATTTTTTTTGCGCTATCAAGAAGGAACGGCTGTCTGAAAGTATAATAACCTGAGAGATACCGCAGGAAATTCTTATTAAGTCCAACTAAACGGCCAGAAAGTCAGCGACAAAAATTGGGGCATAGTGATAACTGCTAAAACCGCAGCAGACACAGGACAGAGGCAGGAGACTGTCTGCTGTGGTTTTAGTAGTTATGTCTCACCAACTGGCCTACAACTGCGCTCTCCTTAGCTAGGGGTATAGCGAGAGGCCCAAAATGATTAACTCCAATCAAGAGTCCTTGAGTAAATTGCCAATGGCTGCCTTTTAGTTTTGCTGAGAGGCGTCTGTAAAAACGGCAATATGGTTGGGTAAAGTATCTAGATTCTCCTCAATAAGCCCTTTATTACATTTTCCGGCAGATGCTTATCATACCATGGCAGGGTGTCGCCAAAGGAGACTAGAGTATCAGCCCGCCAGTGGTTGACTGCTACTGAAGAATTTATTGGTAAAGAAATTTTTGACAGCAGGGAATTAGTGAACACAACCTGAGGAATCTTATACCTAGGCCGAGAAGTACAAAAGAATACAAATGGATTTGTTGTAAATATGATGCTAGCCAGTCCAGGAACCGGCTCCAAAGACTTAAAAACGTCCGCACAGTGAGAGGCTGAAACCGCGAATTTAGATCAGGTACTCGCACCAGCAAGCACAGCACAGACAGCATTTATCGCTGATTTAGGCAGGCCCCGGGAAAGGAGCAGAGCGCGTAGCTCCGCATCAAACAGGTGTTCAAGCTTGTACTTTGGGCACCCGGAAAAGAGAACAGAGCCGAATTCAAGTATTGGCCGTATATACGTCTTATAACTAAAGAGAAGAGTGTCCCGATGCATACCGAATTTTTGGTTGCTGTTGCTGTCCAACCGACCAAGAACACGCTAACTTTTAAGCACAATTCTTCTAATATGGGGCCGCTAGTCTGAGTGTCATATATTATACCCAAATATTTAATAGAATAAACTTGCGGGATTAGGACAGATTGATACGACAAAGAAATGTAAAGCGGGAAGCCTGTGGGAAAAAAGGACGGCACACTTGTTGACATTTAAAGTTGACTTCACGCTGCGCTGCCTAGCTTCCAGAGTATTTAAATACTCATGCAACAACTGATACAGGTTATGAAAAGAAAAATGCAATATCAACGGCATGGACATAAACATTGACGACCAGATTTAATGGCGGTGGGCAATGGCGTGGCACGGGCGCTCGCGCTAGACCCAGCGATAATAAATCATGCCATAGCCTCTGTCATGTAGTCCATTCTTCATCCGCTTTCCGTCACGTAACTGTATGACACGGACATAGTTATATTTTGGGAATTTTCAAGCTTCGATTATTCTCAGTGCCGTTTGAGCACGACTGACGCACGAATGAGAGACTATTGGTGCCTGTGCGTTTCTGTGGTTTCAGGTTTGTTGGTGCGAAAGATGTGCCGAGACGTGAAAATTCGTACGCACACTCCGAAGCGCCGAACAAATAGCACAAAAAACGTATAGCGTGAAGGAAGAGCGTGAAGCCGGGATGGCAAGCTATAGGAACATTTGAGGGCAGTGTACAGAGAGTTTATTGACTTGAAAGGCAGAGAGGTTGGCCTGCTACTCTGCACTGGGGAAGGGGAAGAGGAGAAAAAAGAGGGTCACGATGGGGGGTGATGATGATGGGAGGAGGCAGATGAAAAAATACATAAAAAATGCACAGTTTCTGACATCACAAACGCGAGGCAAGGTCCGTATCGCTTAGAAAGCGTGAGAGCGCTCGCGTTGCCTGTACAGTTTTCAACCTATCTGGCCAAGCGCCGAGGATCAAATCCTCCTTGAGGGGCCTTGTGTCCGTAGACCTCAAAACAGTTCCAAGCAGAAATCTTTCACGTGTATATGCTTGACACACCACTAAACCATGTTCTATAGTCTCTTGCACACCACATGTGGTACAGTCCAGGGAGTCCGCTTGTCCTATTAACTGCAAGAATTTGCGCGCGAAGGCGAAGTTCAAACGTAATTTATGGATTACGCATGCAATAGGGCGTGGCATTCCGTGAGGAACAGAAAAGGTCAGCGTAGCGTCTTAAGCTCACTACTGAGAACTCTTCGCTGCCGCTGCTCGAAAGCCAGACGAAACGATGAAGAGAGAAGAGGTTGCACATAAAGCGGTGATCTTTGTAATCCTTCAGTAATAACAGACAACTTACGTGTATGCGCGAAAAATAAAAAATCTTCCCAATAAAGCGAAATATCTTCACATGCAGTGTACAAAGAAAAAAAAGCAGCAACTATATTTTAAATCTGTCTTTTGTCCATAAAAAGGACAGCGTCAAGTATCTCGGTCTCATATTTACAGCTACATTTCCTTGGATTGCGCACGTTGGCTCTAACTTTCAAAGCCTCCCAACTTCTCTGCCACTTTCAAAGAAACTTCAAGCATACAACTTCATCCGTAAACCTGGCGTTGTACATCATAACTTTTAGAAGAATTCTTAAATATCAATGTGTGGTTTGGCATCCGTTCACGAATATTTTTAGACAAATTAAAGCGTGTACAGACCCATGCCGCGAGATTTGTAACAAGAAAATACAATTTCCAAGTTAGGGGTTCCGATATTCATGAACCACTGACGTGGAAACTTATCCCAGCGGTGAAAAGCACTCAGAATTAAGTCCTTGGTAGAGATCTACAACAACAAAACCAGAATCGATGAAACCCTCAATTTCAAGGAGCCTGACTATGTTTCAAGGAGGGGGTATAAAAACAGAAAATTAAAGATATAACTGCCAGATAAATGTTCTGAAACACTCTTTTTTGCCAACACAATAAATGATTGGAATGTGTTGCCGAATAAAGTTTTTACATGTCCAATTTTCCAGGTTGGCTTGGAAAGGTTTTTCCTCATTTGATGTTTACTGTTCTCGTTGTTGGTTGCGCGGACGCGTAATGTATAGAAACATGTAGCCTAAACTGAATGTTTGTTAGGGATTATATATATATGTGCCACTAGTGCTGTTGAAGCTTCTTTGTTTTACATTTAGAACGTTTTGGTTTGTTGCGTTCATAAATTCATCATCATAATCATAATCAACCTCACTACGCCCACTGCAGGGTAAAGGCCTCTCCCATGTCTCTCCAATTAAGCCCCTCTTTTTCCAGCTGCGCCCACCCTATGCCTACAAACTTCCTAATCTCATCCGCGCACCTATCCGACTGCCGCCCCCTACTGTGCTAGCCTTCTCTTGGAATCGACTCCGTTACCCTTAAGAACAAGCGGTTATCTTGCCTACGCATTACATGTCCTGCCCAAAGCCCATTTCTACCTCTTGATTCCGAATAGGATGTTATTAACCCGCGTTTGATAACTGACCCACTCTGCCGGCTTCCGGTCTCTTAACGTTACACATATCATTTTACTTTCCATTGCTCGCTTCAGTGTCCTTAACTTAAGCTGAACTCTTTTCGTTTGGCTCCACGTTTCTGCCTTATAGGTGAGTACTGGTAATTATCTGTGTCCTTTTGATGCACTTAACCCCTCTACAATAATGTCTTCGGGCGACGTAGGTACAATGAATAAAGAAATAAATAAATAAAATGTGATATATCTTCTTTCTTCGTCTTTCCTTTCCGCAGTTATTAAGAGTCAAACCACACAAGTCGTCCAGATCGCATTTGCTTTGCTGGAAAAGAAATTTACAGAGTGGCCATTTCTTTGAATGATCTTTTCCCCAGCCCAAAGAGTATTAAGATTTCAGTGGTGACAGGCTTTGGTAGATTTTTTGTTTCCTAGCAGCTAATCAAACTACTCTTGCTAATTATCTAATGGCTTAATGGCTCATGAAAGCAATTAAACTTTAGGAGTCGACCACTATGCATGCATATTCGAGTTGATGTGGTATTATAGAAAAATATGAATGTAGCTTAATGTTAGGAGCGGCATTTTTCAGTTTGTCTTAAGCAGCACAACCTTCGAAACTCAGAGGATCAAATATGACTTATATACACGTTCCATGACCGATTGCTCGTCATAGTTACACCTAAGTATTTTCAGTTAGATACGTAAATAAGAGGAAAAGAAACTAATTTATATTCATAGCTATGTGGTATGTTTTTACGGGTTATTGGTAGATACTCCCTTTTGTCAGCCTTTAAAAACATGCCCCACTGGTCGCAGTGGTTCAAAGTATTGTTCACAGCATCGTTTAGTTCATTCTAAGCATCCATATTTGTCCTTTGAATAAAATACACATGTCGGTGAACAATAGAATCAGCACCAATGGGCTAAGTCCTCAAACAATATCATTGATATGCAAAAGGAAAAGCAGAGGGCCAATACACTTCCCAGTGGGACACCGGATGAAAGAGGAAGACAGCCTGAACGTTGACTGTCCAGTTCCACAAGCTGGATTCGGTCGTTAAATTATGCAGCAATCCATGTTATGAAGATTTCAGAGAGGCCAATTTTTAAAATTTTTGGAATTAATTTATCACGTCAATTTGTCGACTGCCTTGCTGAAATAAAAAAAATGCGTCAATTTGGTCATTACCTATACTGCCTGCAAATGAATTTTAGATCAGTGAGGAAATAGGTCTCAGATGATACACAAAAAAGCAGTACACAATAGCTGCACGGCGAGGACTCAACTTGCACATCATGAATGAATTATACGTACAATCAGCGGCAAAGTCTGTAGACTACGTGTTCCTGAAACGAAGCCTGTAGCTCTGCTATTACAAGGCTGCTGGTGACCACACTTCTGGAGGTGAAAGCTAAACTTATGGCCTTTTATCCCCACAAATGCGACCTCCAGCCACCGGATAATAATAGACCTATCAGCCTCGTTTGAGAAAGACGTCGTCCACAGAGTTTTCCGCCTGACTGTATAATTTCACGACTGGATAAATGTGGTCTATTTGTTTTTGAATATTATAGTTGGTGATGTTTGGTAGCAATGCATTCAAGAAGATAATTGCCAACACTTAATAGCACGTGGCAAAGAACTAAACGCTAATGTTGGGCCCAATATACATTTGAAGCTTAGATTATTATGTAGGCGGCGTGATACGCCGGTTGGGCGAGTAAGTGGCAGTGGATGTGTATAAGGAATTGGTCATTCTCGACAGTGACCAATCTCTAGTAGTCCTGATACCACTCCTGACGCTGTGCTGCAGAGGTTAAGAGATACGCCGTTGCGCCGCGATGGCAGGTGCTGTCATCTGAGAGGATTACGAGACCCGCATTATTCTTGGCGAGACACCTCTTCGACCAATCATTAATGTGACTGCTGCCACCTGCACCGGTGGGCAGTTTTCTCACTATCCGTTTGGCAGGTTGTGATAACGTTACAAGGTTACGCGACCTAGGTGGCCCCCATGCACCTAGGTTGCTTTTCTGGAGATTTTTACGAGGATATTTTGACCACGGCTAACAACACCGACAGGCAATTTTTTGCCACAAAAGACCTTTAACAATATCGCCTTAAAACTGACCGGGCGGGCAACACTTCGGGCCTGGTGTGTTCAGTTTCTTTTTCTAGACGTAGCCGGTGTGACTCAAGGGACTGCCGATCCGCTCAGCAACCTCGATACCGCTCAAATATGATTACGAAATCAGAGCACGCGATGGTTCACACAAAACTTTCAGAAGATAAGCGCACAAAGCTTTATTGGCAGTAAAATATTTATGGCTAGCAGATTACATAGATTTACAAGTCTGTTTGGGCCAGCTTTGCTGGCGAAACTGAATAAGCGATAGAAGTATGGCGCCAGAAACACAAAACTGTTGAAACGCGTACAGTTTTCAAAAGGCATAAAAAAAGTTATACACCATTACTGATAATGTAGAAGGCAAAGATATGAAAAGAAGATTCACCGTTGCAGCAGGAAAAACTAGACGTAACCAATGCCCTTCCACTCAACGCTCAAAACATGCAGTTAATTGTAGCAAGTTTCCTATTCTTCAGGGGACAGTGGAGGAGGTGTTTGCATTCCTTCATTATTCATCGGAGGCGAAAGCAAGGCGTCTTTGTATATATAAGTAAGCATAAAACGCAGACACAGTAAAGACAAGCGTGAATTCATGTATTATCCATATATACCTGTAAACAACCTCTGAGAAACAGCGGCATCGCCTTCAAAGGGGTATAGTCACTCTTTGAAGCTCACATTGATCTATACGTGGCTCCGCTTGACTTTCCCCTGAATTGAGTAAATAAGGTAAATAAACACAATCGCCCTGAAGAGAGTGGTGTCATACTTGGATTCTATAAGAGGGCACGTATACATTGTGCAGACCACAGCTGTTAAGTTTACTTCAGGATGCAAGCCTCGCCTTCTGGTTTCCATTAGCCATTGATGTGAGAGTGCGGAATACAAATTTTTATTTATCTCGAATGTGCCTGCCGTTCCTCTTCGGGCCACGGTCAGAGGCCACGTTTTCGGGGGTCTCTGCATTGGCGCATTTCACCAACAAATGTCGGCCAGTGAAAAACCTGAGGCCCAGACAGACATTCATCGCAAGAGGTAATGATAGCTCGTGGACTCAGCAGCAGGATTTTAGTGTTCTGGAAGTGCAAGGAGCACGTGTAAATACTTGAGCCAACTGCCACCGAGATCTGAGCAGGACGAAGATAGGAGCAGAGTTGAGGGCATTGCAAACGCCAGCTTGAAGTTTCCCTCTGCGCCGTCCTGACAGCAGGAGAGCGAGCGGTTGGGCTAAGCGTATGTGCATGTATATATGCATGCACGCCATTGCTCTTATATATACTAATAACATCACTGTCAAACATCAGTCTGCGATAATACTATCTCAAATCTCAGGGACAGATGGTCGTCCACAATGTAGTCGTTATTCTCCAAATATACCGAAGAAAAATCACTTAAATCAAAGCGCCATGTCTTATCAGGAAGCCTGCCATGTTCCTTCCAGGTCCTTATGGTGCTCCTTCTGTTTTCGAGCAGAAATGTCAAATCCACTCCGTTGGTTTGGTGAACCACACTGAATCGCACTGCCTTCGGCGATCGCTTATCGCCCGGTGTCACTTATTGCCTTTGCAAATAAGCTGAAATTCAATGTCAAGCCGGTGTGCGTTTCGTTAAGTAGTGCGTTGGCGCACACATCGGACTCCCCAAGAGTCCCGAAATCTTTCACATTGCCACACTACTAACTCCTCTAGTGGCGCCATACCGCGGCTAAACTGCGTCTCGTGGCAGATGGCAAGCCTTGAGCCATCTTGGGGCTAGATGTTTTGTCTTCTTCAGCTCTCGTGCTGCCTGCTGCCTTGCGCGTCCCAACGACTTGCGCGTCTAAGTAAAGAAAGTAAACCAGCCTTGCTTACGTCAACCGTTTCTCGGTGACATATTTGGTGGAGCAGCTGGGTAACGGCCCATGTACGCTGACCTCGAGGACACCTTTGACGTCAGCTCTCAACGAGTGGCTACAACACCAGTCCACAAGGCGTGCCGCCGCCTGCGAGGCCTAGAACCCGAGTTCGGCCAACTGACAGCGCCGGTAAGGGCCATGACATTCACCGCGGCTAGCCAGACGACTCAGTATTCCGGGAATGCCCCGCCATTCGTCCTTCACGCACTTCGGTCGCCACCACCGTTCCACTGGGACAGGTTCGAGGACGTCGAAGACTGGTTGACCAGCTTTGACCGAGTGGCGGGTTTCAATGAGTGGGACGGCGAGCGCAAGCTGCGCAACGTCTACTTTGCGCTGCAGGACTCGGTCAAAACGTGGTTTGAGAACCACGAAGCTTCCTTTACCACCTGGGAGGCTTTTCGTCGAAAGCTGCTCGCGACATTTACCAGCAGCGAAAGAGAAAGAAAAGAGAAAGCTGAAATCGCCCTGCGCTCGAGATCACACCAGCCGCTTCCCAGTCCCAGTACACGCCTACGTTGCTGCCCGCCGATGAGCTTCGGGAGCTTGTAAGAAGCCTTGTGCGCGAGGAACTGGCGAAACTTCACTTTGAAGCTCCACAGGTCAGCGTCGCTGCTGTAACGGACGTGGTCCGCGAAGAAATCCGACGAGTTGTGCAGCCACCCCAAGCTCCACAGCCGGCGCCCTCCGTTATGACGTACAGCGAGGCGCTACGACGTCCCGGGCCAGCGATGCGAGCCCTTTCCCCCATCGCTCCTGCGCCATACCTGCAGGAGCCAATCCCATCAGCACCCTCCGTGCCGCAAGAGTACAGGCCCCCCGAGAGCAAAGCGCACGCTTGGCGTACGACAAACAATCGGCCGCTCTGTTACCACTGCGGAGAGCCCGGCCAAATCCTCCGCCACGGTCCTTACCGCAGGATGGGTTTAAGGGGGTTTTCATATGACGCACCTCGACCACGCTACGGTGAAAACCTCGGGATATCGAACAGTATTTGGCGGATAATGTGCAATCTTTGACCTCGCAGCGACGCCTGACCCGATCGCCATCCCCAAGGCGGTTCTCTTCGCCCTGCCGCCCGTCCTCCTCAGGCCAGTTCGGAGGTACGTCTTCACGTCGGTAAAACTGAAGATGGCGTCCTCCGAAGGTATAGCTGCCGCTACTGGACCGAGTCAAGAGCCTCCACCCGGCGATCCGCCGCGACGATCCGCCGCGACTGTCCGACCGACGACGACCTGACCCAACGACCTCGACGACGCGCTGTGACCGACTGGCCTCCGCCGAAATTCCGGTATCCGCCGACAATCACGACGTTACCGCACTCGTGTATACCGGCGCCGATTTTTCTGTAATGAGCAGACGGTTAGCCACGGCCTTGAGGAAGGTTCTGACTCCTTCGTCTGGGCCGCAGATTCGGACAGCTGGTGGCCACGTGGTAACTCCGATCGGGGCCTGCACATCGCGAATCCAGATCCACGGTGTTACTTTCCCTGGTTGCTTTGCTGTGTTACACGAGTGCTCCAAAGACCTCATACACGGTTTGGGTTTCCTTCAGGAATACGCTGCCGTTATCAACCTCCAGGGGCTAATCGTGTCATTTTCCACCCAGGGCCCTGTCGACGACGATACCGAGCCACGCAGGGCTAAGTTATGCGTCTGTGACGACCACGTTTTGATGCCATCAAGATCGAGCATGTTTGTTACTGTAGATTGCGATAACAGCACCAAAATTTATGGCATCGCTGAAACCAACATGTCGCAGCTCCTTGGTCGGCAAGTCTCTGTTGCTCGAGGAATTGTTGAACTGAACATTGGCCGAACTGAACTCTTGGTGACCAATTTTGGCTGTGAACCTCAGTGTTTGCCTGGCAGAACAGCTATTGCGTATTTCGAGGAACTCAGCGAATTTTGCGGGATAGCACGCTTTGTCCGGAACCCCGGCATCAGTGGAGGAACTGAACACTCCCATGAAAACAGACGTAATCCCAAACCTCCCATCTAATCAGAAACGCTGCCTGAAAAGCGTTATCCAGTCTTTCCGCGACTGCTTTGCCTCGACCTCCAAGGTTAGGCAGACACCGCTCATAAAGCACCGAATTATAGTTGACGCCAACCAACGGTCGTTATGTCAGCCGCCTTACCGAATCTCTTCGAAGGAGCGTGATGCCATTCGGCGCCAAGTTCAACAAATGCTCAAGGACGACGTGATACAGCCGTCGACAAGCCCGTGGGCGTCGCCTGTTGTTCTAGTGACAAAGAAAGATGGAACCCTACGGTTTTGCGTTGATTACAGACGTTTAAACAAAGTCACAAAAAAGGACGTTTATCCTCTCCCGCGTATTGATGACTCCCTGGACCAGCTGCGCCGCGCCAAGTACTTCTCATCGCTAGATTTACGAAGCGGCTATTGGCACATCAAGGTGGACGAACGCGACCGGGAAAAGACCGCCTTTATTATTACACCGGACGGTCTGTACGAATTCCGGGAGCTCCCTTTTGGCCGGTGCTCGCCTCCTGCAACATTTCAGAGTATGATGGACACCGTTCTTGCCTATCTGAAATGGCAGTCCTGTCTCGTGCACTTGGATGACGTTGTCATCTTCTCTGACTCGTTCGAAGAGCACCTGAGACGCCTGCGTGCTGTGCTCGAAGCAATTCGGTCGGCCGGTTTTTCCCTGAAGCCAGAAAAGTGTCACTACGCTTTCGTAGAGTTGAAGTTTCTGGGCCACATCGTGAGCGCTAAAGGGGTTAGCCCAGACCCCGATAAGACTGCTGCCGTGGATGCTTTTCCTGTGCCCGCCGATAAGCGCAGTGTGCGCCGATTTCTGGGTCTCTGCGCCTATTATAGGCGTTTTGTGGAGAACTCCCAGATCGCTGAGCCCCTCACCCGACTCACGAAAGATTCCGAACCATTCTTTTGGGGCCTGGAGCAACAGAAAACCTTTGAAGACCTGCGCACTCGCCTCCAAAGTACGCCCATCCTTGGACACTTCGACGAGTCAGCCGACACTGCACTACACACAGACGCCAGCAACATCGGCCTCGGTGCTGTCCTTGTGCAGAGGCAGGATGGTCTCGAACGCGTAATCGCATACGCGAGCCGCACCTTGTCACGATCTGAGGCGAACTATTCCACCTCCGAAAAAGAATGCCTGGCCATTGTGTGGGCAGTAACCAAATTTCGCCCGTACTTATATGGCCGCCCTTTCAGGGTCGTCAGCGACCACCACTCGTTGTGTTGGCTGGCGAACCTCAAAGATCCCTCGAGACGGCTTGCACGCTGGAGCCTTCGACTTCAGGAATTCGATGTCACCATCGTCTATAAGTCTGGTAGGAAGCACAGTGATGCCGACTGTTTGTTTCGGGCTCCTATCGACGACAACCGAGCTGACCCCGACGACGATTCTGTTTTTCTTGGCGCCATTTCCACGTCCATTTTCATTCAACACCAAAGGGACGACACCGATTTAAGGCCCCTCATTGAGTATCTAGAAGGAACCGCTCAGTCTCCCCCGCGAATCTTTTCGCGCGGGCTGTCGTCGTTCTGTTTACGCGACGGCGTCCTGTATAAGAAAAACTACAGTTCAACAGAAGCTGTCTATCTACTCGTCGTGCCTACGGCCCTTCGCGACGAAGTCCTGCAGGCGAGTCATGATGACCCATCTTCTGGACACCTGGGTTTTTGTCGAACTTTGGCACGAATACGGCAAAAATACTACTGGCCCAGGGTTGCTGCAGTTGTGAAGCGTTACGTAAGAACTTGCCGCGAGTGCCAGCGTTGCAAGACGCCGCCGACTAAGCCAGCCGGCCTACTCCAGCCTATTGATTTGCCTCAGGTCCCCTTCCACCAAGTTGGCATGGACATACTCGGCCCATTTCCGGAGTCTTCGCTGGGTAACCGCTACATTGTGGTCGCCACCGACTACCTCAGCCGATACTGTGAGACTAAACCTCTTCCCCGTGGTACTGCTGACAAAATTGCGAATTTTTTCATTCAAAACATTGTGCTTCGTCACGGTGCACCCACCATCGTTTTAACTGACAAGGGTACAACGTTCACCTCGGCCCTTACGCAAAGAGTATGCGCCTAAGCGGCACCAGTAACCGCAAAACAACCGCTTACCACCCTTAAACGAACGGCCTCACCGAACGGCTCAACAAGACGATCGCCGACATGATTTCTATGTTTGTCAACGCAGACCACCGTAACTGGGACGCAATACTCCCTTACGTCACCTTTGCCAATAATACTGCGGTCCAGGAAACGACACGCTTCATTCCATTTCGTTTAGTACTTGGTCGCGAAGCCACAACCAGGCTGGATGTAGTGCTGCTTCCAGCTAGCGCTATCCCCTCGGTTATGGGTGCTGCCCAATTTTTTCGTTACGCTGAGGCTGCCCGCCAACTCACTCGACAGCGCATCCGGCACCAGCAAGTTCACGACGCTCGGCGCTACAACCTCCGCCACCGAAATGTGTGTTACCTGTCCGGCGAACAAGTCTGGGTCTGGAGCCCCATCCTCATGCGGGGACGCTATGAGGAGCTTCTACGCAGATACTTTGGCTCCTACGAAGTGCTCCGCCAGCTCAGTGAAGTCACCTACGAAATTCTCCCCCAAGGAAGAGTTCGCTCTTCTAGACGGCCGACCTCCGAAGTGGTCCACGTCGCTCGGATGAAGCCGTACCACGCCCGTCAGCCCCTCGCGCGTGTCTACACCACACGCCAGACATGTGCGACTTCCCTTGTGGTCTTGCCTGCAATTGCTACCACACCGAGTCGGTGTCTTCACAAGAGGGGGAGCAATGCCACACTACTAACTCCTCTAGTGGCGCCATACCGCGGCTAAACTGCATTTTCTGGCAGTGGGCAAGCCTTGAGCCGTCTGGGTGCTAGATGCTTCGTCGTCTTCAGCTCTCTTGCTGCCTGCAGCCTTGCGCGTCCCAAAGTCTTGCACGTCTAATTAAAGAAAGTAAACCAGCCCTTTTTATGTCAACCGTTTCTCGGTGACAATATCCTCCTTAAAACCCTCGTCAATGGCTTGTTCTTTCGTGGAAGTCCATACGTCCAAGGTCCACTCTACGGGGTGCGTCGTATGCTGTGCGTTTGCCGGGACGCTCCTGGAAGCTCGTGCAAAATACTGCATGGCCTTTATGTTTATGCTGATTTCAGCGTGAACAAGAGTTGCGCAAAACTTGCTGAAACACGGCGCCTGATGCACGGATCGTGAAGAACAGACTGCTGCAGTCAGTGACTACTTCGGTCGGTGCTTGCATCGAATGGAGGACCTGTGATCGATTTAAAAGCAAGAAAGTTTGAATTGTTTCACGCAAAAATATTTAGGATAGCATAGATATGCCCACAGCCAAAGGACTGGTGTTAATTATAATTCAACACGCACCGCTACGTCAATCGCACCGGCAAAAACAGAGAATCAATATACAGTAAGAAATATAAAAAAAATCTGACAAAAATATATCCTGTCTTCCATGGACAAAAGGTTAGGATTGTTCATATCTGGCGGCCTTTACTTGAACCGGTACCTAAGTAATTGTCAGGCTATAGTCTGTACTCGGTGGTTCGTCCGTGGGTCTCAGTTCTACCTAACAAAAATTCACCGATTTTCCCACCTGGCTTGTACAACCAGGAGTACATTAAATCCGCAGGTCCCCACCATGGCGAAGCTTGGTGAACCCCGCTTCGTTCGGAAGCGTCGCAATTGTTTTGTCCAAGAAATGCGTGCCTTCCTTCCTGTGGGCGAAACTCTTAGTAGTTTCTATTACGAAAGTCAGGTGCCTACGCTATCCATATGCGTTAATTTCGCACAAAATCCAAGTGGAGCGATCAACAGGCTTCGAAATTCTGATCTCAGAATGATGCAGAATGCATGCGCGGCCGTTTTTCTCGATAAAATTATAACATGAATATCTAAAATTCAATAGACAGAATATGTTTTGATGGGTGCTTTTGAACAGAAAGCAACATAATATACAGCCCTCAGTGGGACATATTCCTGAAAGCAAAAAAAAAATACTATAAGAAAACTATTATCTGCAGTTTGGGGAGAGAAAATTATGGTAAATCAATAATCGTAGTTTATAAAAAGTGTATATTGTTAATAATGGTTAAATTACGAATACGATCACGGCTTCCGGTGCGGGAGCTGGGATAATACTTTGCCTATTTTGGAGTTTTTCTTGGAGAGACTATTGATAGTCGCGCCGTAAAAAAAAAAAATTTGGAACATGTGATTTGTAAGGAGTAAATATAATTTATTTGTATGCTTTCAAAGAATTAAAGTCTGGTTTACTCCTTAGCACGTACAGCCCGAGAACACCCCCCCCCCCCCCAAGAAAAAAAACAACAATAATTTGTCAGGGCATCTAGTTACATCAAGTGCATGCATTCCGAGAGAATTAGAAGCTGTGATACATTTAGTGAAAGCGCTGCAACTTCCGGTCTCATATTGTGTCTTCCCTCCTGCCAATGGGAATATCCATTCTGGTGATTTCGCTTCCCTGTAGCCAATGCGAAGTGTCTGTTCTATTGACGTCACTTCCCTTAAGCTAATGAGCGAATTTTATGACCGACGAAATATATTTGTTCTCGATGAGACAGTGCTATCTCGATTAAAATTAACCACGATACAATTATTGCGAGTACAAAACCCTCTGACCCTCTGAAAATCAGAATTTTTTGCATGAGCGGATTTCGTTTCGTATCTGGGCTAAATAACCCGTTGAAAATGTCGATTTTGTACGCATATCAAGTTTCGAGGTCTTTCAATAGCCGCCTGAGGTAAGGCTTTAGCTCTTAATTGCTAAAAACTTTCCCCAAAAACTGTGCGCATGGTTTCCAGTCTGCGCAGTATAAAAGAAAACTAGATTCCAACTGAACAAGCGCACACCTAAAATAAAGAAAGAGGAGCTTAAAGTAAAATAGCCAGCTTCTAAGAGAACATATCATATGCCTTTATCCTTTTATTTGGATATTAACAAACTGACTGCGATATAAAAATTCTGATTTTTTCCTGCCGGCTGGAACTTACCGAAGAAAGACGACTGAAGACGAAACTTACGGAGAAAGACGAAAGTACCAATACAATATGCGTGCCCACTTACCAGTTGTTTCGGAAATACAGCTGTTTTCTCTAGTGCAGGGCCCGAAAATATTCGTATGATGCATTAGAAGGAAAATGAGGGGCTAGTTATAGCATACATATGAAGGAAGCCAACGTTGACCGGAACCGAGTTGCAAAAGAGAATGTTTCTTTTTTAAAAGTTATTTGTGGGCATATTGAAAAAGATAGTGCTAGTGTTATTATTTCCTCGCCAATATATAGTTCATTAATAAGATACCGTCGATAACATACGAACCCACGACCTCCGAATTTTGTGTTAGGTCCTATATCAACTGTGCTACGGCTGTACATTCTTCTACGTTTTGGGGTATTTATGTTGGTGTAAATTAACCATAGGGGTGTTCACGAGCGCCACCCTTGCCATAGCGGCGGACATAACGCTCACTACCGCAAGTAGCCACGTAAGAATGCGATCTAACAGAGAGGGCGGAACTTGTGCGAGAACCGTCTTATGCTAACCATGGAATCAAGATGCCAGAACCTAGGCATTTCTTAATCTAAAAAAAATACAGGCTCGTTATTGCATACCGATGAAGTAACCGAGAAGCATAGAATGAAGTTTTCTTTCTAAGTATTTATTTGGCAATTATTCGACATTAATAATGTACATACGTTATCGCTGAAAGATAATTAGTTACAACGCAGAAAAAAAAACAATCACATGCCCCCGCAGGATCCGAACCCACGAATGATGAGTTTCGCGTCCGGTGGTCTACCAACTGCGCTAAGGCAGTGGCTGTCCAATATTGCGCTTTCGGAACTCTTCGGAGGCTGCTAGGCGGACTCCAAGAGAACATGTTGTTCCTGATCAGTTATCTTTCAGAAAAGAAATAATTACACTATTGTAATCGACTGCTTAAGCCCACAAATTAAAAAAAACACTCTCCTATGCTCCTTGGTTTCATTGACTGTTGACTTCTTTCATGCGAAAAATTGTAAGACGCTTAATATGTTCACGAAGCTTTTCCGTTTCAGAGATTGGTAGTAAGCTAAAAACAGCTGTTTCCGCATTAGCCTACCCTCTGCGATTGCGCTAACAAGAATGCCTCTTGAATAAATTCTTAGCAAAATGTTTAACGCCTGCAAAGGTCTACTTCCGTGTTGCTAATGAAATCTGGCCTCATCTACGACTACCACAGCATGCATGACCCTACAAAAACGTACCTCTTGAAATAATCTCACCTTTCTGCGGCCACCACGTGGTGTTAGAGATGACTTCTTTCGAATAAAACGCCTATAGTTTCATATTGTGTGAGGCACAGCAGAGTACGCGTGGAGTGGCTTTGAATTGTTGGAACGTGAAGGAAGTATCCGCTGTGCTCATAACAGCAACTCAGTGGACTCTAATGATAGAGTTATCATTGTGTCGCCCAGGCAACAATCGGCCAAATCAGTGTTTTGTCATTCTGCCCAGTATTTGATACAGACCATGCTTCGTGTTAATGACGAGAACAAAAAAAACATGATTCACTTTGTTATCATTAAGACTTCCGACTCCTAAATATGACGGCTGCTTCCCGCGTAAATGTGATAGCGCCACATGAGATAAACTCACGAAGAAAGAGTTCGCGGAAAAATCATTTCATGAAAAATAATCTCGATTTAAATTCTCCAGTCGGTAAGTGCTTCAAGCGATGTATGCACATACAAAATCCTGAAGTGTGCAAAGGGGAGCAATGTTGGTGGCACATTAGTTTTAAAAACAAAAAGCATGCAAGGGACAGGACTGGTGCATTACTGGGTGTTTTTTTACAAAACTTTGTCATTTCTTTGGCAAAAAATGTACAAAAATTTGCAAGCATACTAAGATAATAAGTAGTGGTAGCAACAAAATGGCACGTTAAATGTTAGAGGCCTTGCACATAAAATGTATGGCTCATAAAAGTGCGTCAGCGAGCCTTCAGTTCATTTGTAACGGAAGAAACTGAAGTTTCCATGTTTGGTAATGCAGTGACAGCCTGGTGTGCATGCGTGTTGTTGTTGAGGAAGGAGGGAGGCGTTGTTCCATAACACAGATACAAAGGAATTATGCTGCCTTTATGCTTTGTTTTCTTTTTAGCCCCCAAACTTAAAAGAGTCCTACTGTAGGATCCTGCAATGTAATTATAGCTATTCAATCACAACTCCCTTGTCTGTTCAATTTCTTTTCAAACAGGGTCAAGTTGTCATGATGTTTTGCGAAAACTCAGTTAAGGTGTGACGCCCGATGGAATACATTACCCCAAATGATGATCGATTAAACAGGACACTTGCATTTAGCCAGGTCAACACTTATTGCTCTTTCAGGTTTGGGAATTACATTCCCTCTGTAGACTTAATTGGGGCGCAGGCCCTCTTGAAATGAAGGATCTTACCTCTCGACACCTATTCGGAATCAGAAGCCATCAACGAACTATTTTCTCAGGATTTTGATAAACAAAAGGCACCGTTTGGTACTGAAAAAGACCGGAATAATCCCTGCACTCAGTGATAAAATAACTGAAAAATACCAAGGAAAATCTGCAAAGGAGGAAGTGTCGTGGCACTCTGAACAAAAAAATTTAAAATACTCGATATGCAAAAGTTTATAGTCAGTGACATAGAGGCGCGCACGAAAAGATCGCTGCAAAATTAAATAGATGACGTCATCCAAGGCTGAAACTAATAAACCAAAGATAAAAAATGTAAGTGACATATACATTTAGGATTTCTTCAGCTGCCTGGACAAAGTAACGGTCCATAAACCTTTACTGGTTCTGCAGTAAAAAGTGACAAACAAATTACAGAAGGGGTTGCGTATCACACTTACAAAATCTGTTGGGTACTTAGGCATCAGGTATGAGACTGTATTGCGACCTGCGTAATAAAGATTTGTTCTCAATCTACAGCGTCATTTAAAACGCCATCTTTTCAGAAGGAAACTGCTGTTTCTGAATTACCCGACGACTGCAATGCTGCGAATATCGCCGCTATTCACAATTAGACAAATGTAAAACGGTTGTTGACAAAGCGCAACCCCGTGAGACACAGATTCTTGACTTACCTGATTATCCTCATCGACTGCCATTCTACGAGTATTTTTATGTCTTCATTTTGAAACAGCATTTCACAGCGTTGCACGCAACACTTACTTATAAGAGTTAGCTACTCACAAAACTAATAGCTCTGCTGGTAAGAATAACAGTCAACTTAGTTAATAAATATGACCTTGCCGTTAACCACAAAACGTGTTTTTTGTGCGATTATGTTTTATCCAGTGTTTCTTAAAAATGAATTGTGTATATCCATCTCGCCTTTCCTTTGTTGTTTCTTAGTAATATAAAGGAACTTCTTTGTCAGGAGCTGACCTGACATAACATATATCATAATCATGCTGTTGATTGTGATTATAATTGAAGGCCATAGTTCGATGACTGATTCAAAAGCTCAACTGATGATATGTTCTGCGATCCTATCCTTTCGGAAGCCTATCGATAACAGGATGCAGTGAATAGGGCGTCGTTGTACCAGAGAGTCTACGACGAGAGTTGCTGAGTCACTGAGGATATGAGCTGTAAAGCATGATCAATGAGTTAGACAGGCAGAGCCGAATTGTTGGTCTTAAAATTAACATTCAGAAACCAAAGTAATGTTCAACAGTCTCGGAAGAGAACAGAAGTTCACGATTGGTAGCGAGGGGCTGGAAGTGGTAAGGGAATACGTCTACAAAGGGAAGGTAGTGACCACTGATCGGGATTGTGAGAGGGAAATAACTAGAAGAATCAGAATGGGGTGGAGCGCATATGGCAGGTTCTCTCAGATCATGAATAGCAGGTTACCAAAAACCTTCAAGACAAAATTGTACAAAACGTGTATCTTACCGGTACTCACCTACGGGGCAGAAACGTTGAGGCTAACGAAAAGAGTTCAGCTTAAGTTAGGACAACGCAGCGAGCCATGGAAAGAAAAATGATAGGTGTTACATTAAGAGACCGGAAGCGGGCAGTGTGGGTGAGAGAATAAACGCGTTTTAATGACATCCTAGTCGATGTGAAGAAGAAGAAATGGGGTTGGGCAGGGCATGTAATGCGAAGGAAAGATAATCGACGGTCCTTAAGGGTAACGGAGTGGATTTCAAGAGAAGGCAAGCGTAGAACTGGGCGGCAGAAAATAAGGTGGAGGGATTGGATTAAGAAGTTTGTGGGGATACGGTGGGCCGCAGCTGGCAAAGGAGAGCGTTCATTGGAGAGACATGAGAGTGGGCTTTGCGCTGAAGTGGGTGTAGTCAGGCTGATGATGATAATGATGAACACTAGAGGTGGCCTGCAAGGTCAGAGGAGTTGATTACTCTTCATTTTTCATCAAGGATACATGCGTCAAGCAGCGGGTGTTCCGATGCGAAATAACCTTTGACAACTCAGCGCGCAAACCAGAAGCAGTCTCTCGAAATGGAAATGAAAACGAAAATTGGCTTTGAATAAAAGGAAATGACGCAGCAACATTTTGACATGCCTCGGTGACACCCGAACCGCGACTTAAGAGAAGAGATAAATGAAGGAGTGAAGGAAGGAAGGAAGGAAGGAAGAAAGGAAGGAAGGAAGGAAGGAAGGAAGGAAGGAAGGAAGGAAGGAAGGAAGGAAGGAAGGAAGGAAGGAAGGAAGGAAGGAAGGAAGGAAGGAAGGAAGAGGTGCCGTAGTTCAGGGCGCCGGAATAATTTAGACCACTTGGGGATCTTTAACGAGGCATGCTGAAGTCCCGCAGTGTGACGTAAGATGTCGCTACTCAATGCCTCATTTATATCCCTTGTGCATACTCTCCGTCTGCTTTTTTCTAAGCTCCTTGTGCTGCCACCTGTGTTATTTTCCTGAAGGTTAGGTGCGACATGTTATTTTTTTGCGTTCAAGTGATGGAAGTGTCTGGCTGCTCCGTTAGCTGTGTGATTGTTGTTTTATAGCCTTGTTTGCTAAGCGCTGTTCATTATCGTAGATTATAAACCGAATATCTCTCGTAAAAGCATCCAGCCGATCATAGGGTGATGCGACAAATCTGCGTTCATAATTATGGTTGTAGCATTGCGATGGAAAGAAACGCGGACGACGAAAACGCGGCGCCTACGCGCTCGGCTTTTCGAATGTCTTTTGATCGCGCTTTTACCTGGGTAGTAAAACAGAGACGTTAAAGTCGCCCTAGAATGCATCACGGACGACTCTAGCGTCTTGTTGCTGTCACCACAGTAAAAGCACGATGAAAAGAAATTCCAGCAGAGCTGCGTGTAGGCGCCGCGTTGTCCCGCGATTCTTTCCATCGCGATAGTAGATTTCGAATCGTCTACCCATAACAGGGTTACGTTTCGCTGTCGCTAATTCAGGAAACAAAAATTGGCAACAATGAAACTCTGCTGAAGCTACAGTTGTAAGTAGCGCGTTAGGTCTGTGATCATGATTGGTTTTTGTTTTTAACTGGAATTAACAAGTTCCCCCTGATTAATTCTGGTCTCCAACTAGCACAGTGCACAACTGACCTAAGGTTTTTGAAGAAGTATGGCTGCGTGATGTAAAGAAAAGATGGGATTTAAGCGCAGTTATCTAATTAACGTTAATTCGACTCGTTAACTAGCGCAGCGCATTTGCAATAAACCTAATGTTTCCAACGGTATATGACGCGATGCCATACTGCAAAGCTTGGCTTTAGCTGCAATAACCCAACTAATGTTAATGAATTCGGGTTGCTATCACATCCTCGCCTTAGCCGCGTGCACTCGCAGACACCCTCAAACCGTTTGAGGGTAGCGGTGTCGGCATCAGAGGAAGTGCCGTCTACTCAGCGCGGGCAAGTTCTGCCAGAATCCAGCTGCCACATACAAGGGGGTGTTCGCTTGGTGCCCAGCTTTCGCCGGTTGGCAAGCCAGAGAATGGGTGGGGAACCAAAGTTTAATAACCAAAACAAATTTATACAGCAAAGAGACGATACAGATGAATTTCCAATCATTCTAACGAACATACAATGCGACACATGCAAAGTAACACAAATGACACTGCAATACAAGAAAAGGCCTTGTACCTAAAGTGCACTAAAACAGGACAGAAACATCCCCATTTATCAGGCGT
The DNA here is from genome assembly GCA_030143305.2 of Amblyomma americanum. Lineage (NCBI taxonomy): Eukaryota > Metazoa > Arthropoda > Arachnida > Ixodida > Ixodidae > Amblyomma > Amblyomma americanum. Next base: position 237,753 of record JARKHS020028478.1, read on the forward strand.
GGAGACTGGTTTCCAGAACATTCAAATCTCTTCTTTTCGGACCCCGCCGCCGGCGACAGGCAAGCGCAGTGGAGAGGGACACCACCTAGCACGCTCGAGATTACTCACTCTCCGCCATCAATAAAGGGCACGATAATGTCTACAAATGGCTGCCAGAACTCAGCGGCATCGCAAGCAACCACCGTGCGGACGAAGCCGTGCGAAATGCTCACCTCGAGGACGATTTTGTGTCCATCTCGAGAACCATCGCAGAGCGTAGGCTTCGAACACTGGCGCGGGAGATCACGCTCGCCTTGTGGAATTCCGGCCAATTTCGAACACGCGTCTTTGATTCCCGGATACTTATCTGAAGCTAAGGCTTCTATCCGGCATACCACGTCGTGAGGAAGCTTTGTTGGGTCTTCATTGTCATGGTGTCGCATTCACAAAACCATTAGTCTACTGTGATCGGGCATAGCCGATGAAACTGCATGTGATATCTGTGTCCGTGATGGATGAGACCATAAATGATATTCTCTGTGAATGTCAAGCGTACAGTTCTGTAAGACATTCTCGACGCTGTGCGCTGTAACGCATCGATTCAAGCCTGTTTTACGGAGTTCATGATTCTTGGACACTGGCCGCGGCAATCGTCGGCGATGGGGGAGGGCCGGCGAGGCCCTCCTGCGGTTCTTGAAGGTACTGCTCCCATGTGTCGAGCCTGAACGACAAGCTGTGACTTTGCGGAAGACTTTTCGCTTTCTGCTTTTTCTTATCACTGCATCTTCTCCCTCACCTTTACAGCTCCTCATTCCTTTCGCCTAGTGCAGTTTAGCTAACTGGTTTTATCTATTAACCTTCCAGCGTTTCCTCCTCCTCCTCCTCCTTCCTCCTCCTCCTCCTCCTCCTCGCTCTCCGTCGGCAATGAGTAGTATTTTCTTCCATCTTCTCAAACGATAGCTGCGTGTGCGGACGTGATTCGTTTCGCGCCGCGCCGGCGAGCTAAATGGAGAGGGCATTAACACAGACACTGCTACGCGCTATATGGGGCTCCTTTATCCAATGTTACCGACTGGCATAGCGCACGCGGTGGGGCGGTTGCTTCCGCGTCGCGCAGGCTTTCGGAAAGTTCGCCGAATGGTTGTGACAGTCGCTAACTAGCGCAGTGCATTTGCACTTGACCAAAGATTTCCAGAGGCATATGAATCATTGCTAGTGAGCACTTTGTTTTTTATTGCAATTCAAAAATTAACATTAGTGTTTTTCCCAGTTACTAGTTGCCATAACTGCATATTTAACAAATGGTCCAAACTGATGGTTGATAACATGACATATACTACGCTTAGACACATAGCTAGACAATAGCGTAAGTGACCATGTCCCGGTCGCTTTGACCCTGGCTGATCTTGAAGGTCAAAGTACAGTCGTGAGCTGTTTTCAGAAGTTGTACCCAGGAGAGTAGAGGTGACGCTCTAAAATGCAGTACTGCGTTGCTTGTCAGGACCCGCCGCGGTGGCTAAGTGGTTAGAGCGTTCGGCTACTGATCCTGAGTTGCCGGGTTCGAACCCGACTGCTGGCGGCTGCGTTTTTATGGAGGCAAAACGCTAAGGCGCCCGTGTGCTGTGCGATGTCAGTGCACATTAAAGATCCCTAGGGTGGTCGAAATTATTCCGGAGCCCTTCACCACGGCACCTCTTTCTTTTTTACCTCTTACACTCCCTTCTTTTTCCCTTCTCTTACGGCGCGGTTAAGGTGTCGGCCGAAATGCGAGGAAGGTACTGCGCCATTTCCTTTACCCAAAACCAATTAATTAATTGCTTGTCAGAAATGATGGCGTCAGTTGAGTGGAAGCGAGTGGTCGGGTGCTAGGTAAGGCCCTATGAAGGGTATAGGGGGCAGGTTGGTGATATGGGTGATCTTCTGTAGGATATGGGTGGAAGGCAAAGGGGATGGGTAGTAGGTGGAGCCTTTCTGTAGGGCTTTGGTAGGTGCTTGGGGGAGGGGGGGGGGTGAGCACATGGAGGGCGAGTCTGATTCTTTGGAGCTGGAGCAGGCCTCAGACTGGAGGAAGCTGGAGGTGGAAGAAGGTGGCCGGATATATAGCGAGAGGAGGCGTTATGGCGGGCAGCAACGACATCACACTACACGAGACGGACAGTTTTTGGGAACGTAAGCCTAGTAATGCTAACGCCTTACAACTTGTACAACACGAAAAATGTCGATTAGCCAACGTTTTTGTTTTTGATGGTTAGAGGAGCTACGAAAAAGTTATGCTCAACTTGCAGTCGGAAAACCTATTCTTTGAGGAGTAACATCCCTTCCTGTGAACAGGGAGAGCTGTATGAACCCAATTATTAAATGAACGGCTGTAGACTCGCTCACCAGTCAGGCCGAGAAAAATAGCCAAAACATCAGCAGGTGACCAATCCGGATACTGTGCCTCGAGTAAGGCCGTCTCGAATAATGCGTTATCAGTAGGCGTGGCGCATGGAATACTCATCACGAAGCTCAGGTGTTTCCAGGGGATGGGCTTCGCCCCCTCTTTACGTCAGTGTTTTAAAAAACACCGAATTTAGCGTGGTAACAACGGATGCCACGCAAAAAACAATGCTTACCACGCACGTCGCAGACTTAAGTGCGTTGTTGAAAAGGGGAAGACGATTGCGAATTCTGCTTCCTTACATGTATATGAACACTACAGTAAGTGCTGAAAATATGCCGCTTTTGTCTCCGCGTTGACTCGCAGCCAAAACGTACATCAGTGCAACACAGGAGTTTCGAATAAAATCAATAATGAGATCCACGCCAGCCTTTAATGCGCCGAGACGACTGATCATGTGGCTGTGGTTGAGCTCCATGCGCGCATTAAAGGCACGGTGAGTTTTTTGAATAGCCTGCGGCGCCATCAGGTCTGCTTTGAGTGGGGTTGTCACTGGTAGACAACAGGGCGCTGTTTACCCTAGCCTGTCTTCGAGATGGGTTGTTCCATGCGAGCAAAGACCCAGTGAGTTTGAGCCGCAAGTTGCCTTCGCACTGTTCCAAGTGTGATTCGTCGATAACCCATCTTAAGTGTTGAGGATCTCAGGTACCGCTAAGGTGATTTGGTTCAGATAGAGCGGGGGAGGATTCAGTGCGAAGCACAGGAAAGTTTTTCTGCAAATACAAGTTCTTGATTTCAGAGTGTCACTTCCGAAGAAATATTGCGGTTTAATGGAGTACGATGAGCGAAGTGTTGAAGCGATTATTTAGAACCTTACCACCATTCATATAGGGTATGCTTGAAAGGTAGGAAATAGAGAAGCTAGGCACAACCTTGGCAAACTCTTTCAGGCGTCGAAGCCTATAAATAAGAAAGGCTAAAGCATGAAAATCTGTAATGCTAAAGTTGAATACAAGGTAACGAAGAAGCGCAAGAATGCGTAAACAATTACAACATGGAGTACGCTAAATCACGGGGCTGTCATGGTATGGTATTTTAGTCTGGGGTACGACAACTGAAACTAATTACAAAAAATTAATTACTTTACAGAAGAAAGTGTTACGCATATGCGAAAATTATCATGGCGAAAATAGGGAACTAAGAACGCATCCACTTTTTTTAAAGTACAATATGCTGAGGGCAGACAAGGTATACTACTTTAAGTTGCTACAATGGATACATAAAAATCGCTTGTATGTCACATCCACAGACAGAATAAACTTGTACGCTATCAGAGATCCGAAAATAGAGATTCCGAGGATAAGGACAAATTATGGTCGTCAAGCACTTTCTTTTCAAGTTATCAGAATTCTCAATAGAAGAGATATAAATATTAATTACAGTAAACCCTTCTCCACTTTCAAAAACGAATGTAAGGGAGCTCTTCTCTGCAGCGATGTCACCTATAGCAATCGCTAAAATTTCTTATGCGAGCAAGTTGTGGTCTATTTTTTTCTTTTTTTTTACTGATTCTGTGTTCGCCTCTCTGTACTCTTTTTTTTGTGTTTATATGTACATAATGTCTTGTTTTTCAGTAGGCTAGAACAAGCCTTAAGTAGAACATTGTTATTGATGTAGTGTTTCAAGTATGTCTTGGTCCTTGTTTCTTATTTATATACTCATCGTACATTTATTATGCAAATTTTTTGTCACGCGCTTCTGTCTTTTTTTTTTGCTGAGTGTGTATGTATTTTCCTCTGTATGTATTTTCTTCCGTATGTATTTTCGTCTGTATAACGCTTACATCTGGCCTACTTTTTTTACCGGCCCGCCGGACTGTTATAATTTGTAATTTGTATGTTTGTTTGTCATGTAGTAGGGGGCTGAGGCCCTGTCAGGCAACATTGTGCCTTTAGCCTCAGCCCCTTCTCAGGCAAACGTCTAAGCAACAAATAAAAAGAAAGAAAGAAAGAAAGAAATCCAGCAAGAGGAAACCAACCAAAGGCAAAAAATATGATTTGCGCGCGTAGCGACTAGGAAGACGGCGTAATAACCAATATGAATAACAGAGTAAAGAGTCTTAGATGAAGTGTACACTTAGGTCCTAGCATAAAAGGAAATGATCTTAAGAGAGCCTAACTATGGTTAGTGATAATGATCCTCGGGGATCCCTCATGCACCCTTCTTTAAATATAAGCGAAAGCTATGAGGCCTATAGCACATCAACGGGACAAGTCGGAATTTTCTGTCTAGCTAATCGCAACAGACCTATTTTTCAATATTAAGAGGCTCTCGGTAATCTCCCGCACATGTTAAAGGCAGCAGCAGCTCGTTGCTCCGTCTGACTCTAGCTCCCAAACCATTCCAAATCGAAACAATGGGCGTCCACGGAAACAACAAAAATTTAAACCTCGTGTGTGTGGCAAAGAGAAAGTTTTGAAGAATGCGCAGCTTTCACTTTTTTTCTTTTCACCGGCATTAAAAACAGCAGGTGCTAGACCTTCCATCGTTAGGTGCAGCTTTTATTGACACAAAGAGGAAGATGTCCAAAACTGACGTATTCTCAAACGGCTTACTTCATCTCAAGCTGAATAAATTTATTTATGTATACATAATATCCCTAAAAGCACTCAATTTGAGGGTATTAAATTGGAGGGGCGCTACAGGCAAGTAATCAAAAGAAAGAAATAAATAAGCCAAAAATTCAAGCAACCACAAACAAACAACAGAAACAAGCATATGGAAGCTGAATTCCCGCTGCCTAAGCGCAATATGAGCAAGCTGGTACATCTAAATGCCGGCACAGGTGGCTAATGTTCAAGAGCAAATGAAGAAAGGAAGACCAGCAGCCCATTATTGAGGACCGCGGCAGTAATGAAAAGAAATCTATTCTAATCTAATCAAAGAAGCCTAATCATCACCTGAGGGCGTGACCACGAAGTGATACGTGGTGCCGCAATGTAACGAAAGAGAGCCATTGTTTGGAACGGGATGCCTCGGATAAGTAGCGATTGGCTGCAGATTGGGAACAGCGAAAGGAGGTATCGGAAATCTATGGGGTGAATAATACTGCGAGCTAATAAGTTGTGTGGCTGGATCAAACGATAGGAAATTGTTGTGCCGAGCCCCTTTGGACGGTCCACATAAAACGATGAAGTTGTCGCTCGAAGCGTGTCTTTTACCTCCTATCGTTTTCTATAATGACGCCAAATCTAGTGGTGTCCATCTTCTACTGCTGTAAAAATGGGATATCGGCAGAGCGGGAGGAGCCAATGCGTCTGCGCACCAATGAAGCATCTATGCTACGCTCTCCAGGTGTTGGCTTCTGGAAGTTAGCGTCAGTTGCAGATTTTATTGTCCATTGAAAGAATAACTAAGCATACCGTTCTCACAGGTTTTTCAGATAGATTGCATTTGTAGCATCTCGCAAAACGTTATGCAATTGCGCGAAATAAAGTTTGAGGCGCATCATTCCCACCAAGTGTTTTGAAGCGTTGAACAGATTTACCTAGAAAATTCAGGCAATTGAAAACGGGAATACGGCGCCTGGCAAGAAATTTGAACTTTTGCTGCCTGATAGGATACGAGGACCACTGCATCCACTTATTGTTTCCAGTAAAAATTAATTCACAGAAATAGAAATAATTCTGTGTTGCCTCTTAGTTGATCACCTTACATGTAGATTACACTGCTTTCTGATCGACCTGACAAGAAACTATATTTTATTATTACGGACGATTTGATACAGAAGATAATATTGCGACCACGTATTGCTAACATAACGGTTATTTATTTTTGGAAAAAGAACCATTGTAGTCAACCCATATGTGTCCTTGGAATGGAAAAGTGATTTTAGAGCCAAATGTCCTAGGATAATTCAGAACTTTATTGTACTTGGTTGCATGGCTTCGGCTACAGCACGAAGTATATGCATAGCTACATGCATAGCTCAAAACAGGACTAATAGAACGTGTAACTTTTTTAGCATGAAAGATCTGTGCATATACCTCTGGTACAAATGTGTAACGGGGAATGGTCTGGAGTCGTTACAATGAAAGGTGGAACGCGGCGAAGGTTGTTCGCACTGAAGTAATTGGTAGAAGTCAGCAGAGAACAAATTAACTAAGTTTTGTACCACGCAAGGTCTAGTAACCGGTACTAATAGCAGTAGTCTTTCACACCTCACTCATTTGCGAGTGCATCCAAAATAGGCCTACCTATACCCGGTGAAAAAAACAAAAACAGCACATTCCAGACAACGCAGATTCTCCGATTCAGCTGCCACTTAAGGCTCAAGGCGACAACACTGGTGCCTAAACTTGTGCAGCTAATTATACTATGAATAAAAGAGTTAGTTTGCACACAAAAATGAACGCCGGTGTTATTTTTACACAGAACTTTTAAATATTTCAATGGTACTTTTATTGTGGAAGAGGATTGTGAATGGGAGAAAAAGTCTGCGCTTCTCTCACACATATAGTTTAATCATTGGATGAAGGTGGGTATTTTGCTTCCTTTCCTGAGGAGCTACCTACACGTACTCGGGATGCTCGCTTGAACAAGTTTGGACTGCAAAATGCGATGGATTAGAAAACCTAGATGTCGTGACAAATATGATTTTTTCTCTATCCATATCTCCTATTTTTAAGAAGTGCTTGCAACTGGGCTTGTTGGTTCGTATTCGTGAAAGACATGAGAGCGCAAAAATGGCAACACGGACGAGTAAGGGAACAGGATGAGCGCTGCACTTTCAACAGGATTTTTTCAAGGAAGGGCGTTTATATATCCCCTGCCGTTATCCATGCTCTTAATCGCCGTTGACAAACAATCGCCTCTCACAGATGTGTATCAAGAAACAGCATTTCACTGTGGCGAAGGGCAACTGATGTGTCCCTGGTGCAATAATCACCTCGCCTCTTGATATAGTAGGCTTCCACGATCTCACGTTCTGTCTTATCTCGGCTTTTCAAGAGCACTTTGCATTCCGATAGTCGAGGCTTGCAGGCTATACGTTTCTCTTTCGAGCAGGCTTGGCAGTGGTCAAGCAGATGGTCGCCTTTCTTGCTTAATGAATTATTGTGTTCAAGCAGGCGCTCATTAAGACACCGTCCAGTTTGTCCAACGTAAACCTTGCCGCATGTAAGCGGGAACTCGTAAACCACACCTTTCTGGCACGCAACATATGGACTTCCATGTCTGATGGCGCACTCTTGCTCTTTTTTTCTCCCAATGCGAGAAAACATTCCGGCGAGTTTTCGAGGCGCTGAAAATACGGCGTCGACGTGGTATTTTCAGCGCCTCGAAAACTCGCCGGAATGTGTTCTCGCATTGGGAGAAAAAAAGTGCAAGAGTTGAGCTCGTGGAAGCCTACTATATCAAGAAGCGAGGTGATTATTGCACCAGTGACACGTCAGTTTTTCTTCGCCACAGTGAAATGCTGTTTCTTGATGCACATCTGTGAGAGGCGATTGCTTGTCAACTGCGATTAAGAGCATGGATAAGGGCAGGGGCTATATAAACGCTCTTCCTTGAATAAATACTGTTCAAAGTGTAGCGATCGTCCTGTTCCTTTACTCGTCCGTCTTGCCATTTTGCGCTCTTATGCCTTTCTCCTATTTTTCTTTCTTCAGCACAGTTTTCTTCTCTAATTGTTTTATTCCGAATGGCGTGAACCCGGTTTCTTCGGACACAGCACACCCCTTTCCCGAAGCTGTTAATCAGTGACACACGTCAGCACTAAAACGAATGTCATCATTTGCGCCTTTTTGCGTTCGAGGCTATTTTATTCAGAAATTCCCACGCGACGTGAGAAAAACTCCTGCAACCCAAAGTGAGGTAATATCGAGTAATTAAGAGCAGGGGTCGGAAAGCAAATCATCGCATAGAGCCTTGCACTGTGGTATGTGGTACTCCTGGTTCATCGCACTGTTTGCAATGCTGTATGGTATTCGCTTATACAAGGTGTTACACGGAAGACTAGGTAATTTTCATAAATAGTCTTTTGGGGCAAAAAAAAGCTTGGCTATTCCGGCATGGTAGTACTTGTGTTGGTGGAGACCGGAAAGCCTTTCAGTTGTCTCAAGTAGTAAGCTGGTTAACACACATTTCTGGTAATGAACTTTTTAGCTACATGCGCTTTCGAAAACCATGCAGGACAGCAAGGTTTGCAGCGTACATAACTAGAAAAAACAAATTTCGTCGATCAAAAGCATCAAGGTAATCGCGTTTTCAAAACTCTAAAACTGCTTGGCTATTAATATCGATCAGCTACAAATCTATAAGTGAACTAGGCGCCAGCTCATTTAGCATGCAGTTAATCAATGAACTTAGTTAAGCAGCTTACATATTTAAGATGATTTTACCGGTTTGCTAGTGTCCGCCAACACTCATACTAATATGTTAAAAAAGCCATATATATACTTCAGAAGCCTATTTTTGAGAATTATTCTTCCTTGAAGCACCTGTCATAGGCTAACATAGTTCTGTTTCCTTTTTTACGGGCACTTCTACGGGCCCATGCATTCTTCGAGACAATAAACCTGTCAATGTCCTATCAGGCAATTAACTTGCCATTTTGAATGCCACTACAAAACGACTTCACGTGTTTCCCTGCAAGCTTCACACATTCTATATCTCCAATACTGTCGAATTAAAAAAAATTTTCAATTGCCCTTTAGGTCCGTAATGGCACATAGCATTCCCAACAATGCCGAGTGAAAACAGTGGTTTAGTTAATGGCGCTCAGTGTGTAAAGTTGTATACAGGGTGTTTCTCCTAAAACTTTACACAACTCTTAAAAATAGGCTCTTTGAGTTACATGAGCGCATTTATTGGCATAGCATTGTCAGCCGTATAGTAGATCGGAATACAGCTAAGATGTTTAAACTAGACGGCTGGTTAACTATTAATAAATAGTTAACTTTTAACCCTTACTGTTAACGTCTTAATTGCAGACTGGAGTGCAGCCCACCGTAAGTAACACTAAAGTCAGGTTTTTGAATTTCGAAAACGCGGTCACTGTCGGCGCTGTGGCCCAACAAATTTTGGCTGCTTCGACAAGTTACATGCACTGGAGTGGTTGCTGGCTTGCCAACACCTCGAAAGTGCCTTTATTTTGGAGGGGTGTAGGCAAAATTTGTTGGGCCACAGCGCCCAACCGCGCTGGGCCCGTTCTCTTGAAATTCTCAGAGGTGATATCAATATTACTTATGGTGAGCTACATGCCTCTCACAATTATAAAGGAGCCTAATGATAATAGTTAAAATATTAACTACTGAATATAAGTGAAGCAGCCTGCTAGTTAGGACATCTAAGCTGTACTCTAATGTACTACAGCGCTGACAATGCTATGCCGAAAAATATGCACTACTAAATCCAAAACCCTATATTAAAAAATTGTGTAAAGTGTTAGGTGAAACACCCTGCGTATTTCCCCACCCTATATCAGAGAAAAAAAAGGGGCTAAATGTTTCCATTCGCCGTATTCTGAGTTCTCTTCGCGCGGCGCCAGGTTTGAAGAAAACCCGCAATGCTTCTCCAAAGCACTTTTCATGGATGCCCAGCTAGAGTTCAGGAAGTCGAACAGCGTTGGCTTACGTGCAGCTGGAGCGGACGCGGCCGAGACGGCACGCGCACTTGGCGACGACTGCTTAAAAGAGCAGGCAATGCCAAGCTAGCCGTGGCTGAGGGATTTATGCTGAAGAGAAGCGAGATTTGCCTACCTTAGGCGGTGCCATATTCCGCTGTAGAATATGGCGCTGAGCGAAGTTCATAAATTAAGGCTGCAGCAAGCTTAATTAAAAACACGGGTAATTGTTTAAGGGAACTTAGAGCTCCGTCTAAATGAAAGAATGTAAATGAAAGCAGTGACTCATTTTACGGAAAGGAGGAAGAGAGTCAAAGATTACCCTTGTCCTTGCACGCTTACATGCAAGGATATGAAAGTATCAGGAGACCACACTGAAGCGGCGCACAAGCAGGAAATGCGGAGACATACGGAATTCTGTTCGCTTTGGAAAAAAATAAAGACAACATAAGGGTTAAGAAATCAATCGGGGGTGGGGGGGGGGGGGGGGGGGGGATGAGCAACATACACTAAGAGCCTCCACAGCGTGCGAGAAATGCAGGATGCGAAAGTAGAAGCAGGTTTAGAAGTAGATTTAGAAGGCGCCAATGACCTGGCACCGCAGGGTCTGCCACGCTGTCAGGCTGTAGCGCTGAAATACGTACGATTCTTTTTTGCTCTACACAGTCCGGCAAACAACTTAGCCTGTAGCTGAAGCGCACTAATTTCAGATGCAGAAATTGCAGGAAGGATTACCTTAATCAGGGATGCTGAGGCAACACAGGGCTTAATTTCTTTTGCAGTTATTTCTCTTACTAGTCAAGAAAATAGAGTGATACTTTGTACAGCCTCTGTCAAAAATATACAGCCCAAGAGGTTTCCTTCTAAGCTGTATACCGGGGCTCCCTAGCACATCTAGCAGTCCGAAGCTTGAGAAGACTGAGGCTTCGCAAAGCCGTTCCTCTTAGGAGAGGTTAGGGTCGCTGAGGATTCATAACGAGGCATGCTGCAGGCCTCTCATTGCAAACTCCTTGGGCCGTATACTTTTCACAGGGGTGGAAATGTTGTGTGAAACTATTTTACACACTGAGTGGTAAGTTTCAATCAACAACATTTAAGGGTACTTGTTAATAAAATAAAAAAGTGAATTTTCTATTTTTACTAACTGTAGTAAATCTTTAGGTTGCAGTGATGAAACCTTGTGCGATTTTGTGTTTGCTTTGCAAATGCGCTGTGTAACTTCGTGAAATAAGAGAGACCTAGCCCGTCTTCAATGAACCTACTCTCCGTTGCTTCCCGGGAAATGGGCTTTTTTCATAAGATTTACAGCTGTTTAACAAAGATTAAGAAATAAGTATTTAGATATCGATTTTTCAATTTCCTGACTTTGTTCAGAGGGGTGCGTTCTGTGAGTACGTGTTTCCTGCTGGTGTCCCAGTTTTTTCGCGCAGTTTATTAATTAATTGTTCAAAGAGAAATTTTGTTACGAAAAAATGTTTTCAATCCCATACCTTTGTTTCATATGAGAAAATGCTCGAGACATGGGGTGAATTTCGGCAAAAAGAAAATATGAGTGATCTTTTTATTGCCGGTAGAATGTTCCTTAGATGTTAAAAAATTATGTTTTCAGAAATTTTCCTTTAAAGTTCGCATAAAATAAACCTGGTGTTAGTGTATAGTATCTTTTTCTTAAAGTAATTTGTGAAGTGGATGCTTAGAAATTCTTTCGGCTTTCTGCTCTTCTTCCTATCAGGAAGAGGACTAAAAAGTCGCCTTTCTTATCAGCGTGTTCAGCCCGAAGTACTGCGCAATTACAATATACCGATTTTGTTACATACTGGTTAGCTTAAAACTTACGGTTATTTTGCTGGTTGCCAGAGAAACGAAGCATCGCTGGCTTCATAATGTGTACCGTTGTCAACAAGAATGAATAAAGATTTTTTTAAATCGAAAAAGTTGGGTAGACTTGAGCAGAACACCTGATGGCGGTCGGATACTACGAGTGCTACTGCACTTCGAATTAGGCAGTAGGAAAAAAGGAGCAACTGCTCTTTTTCATGTATTCAAATTGAAAACCACATTTGCGGCGCTTTTTCTTGATTATGAAATTGTAACGATTGCTGCCGCAGATGGCAGCCAAAATAAAGGTCAAATAAAGGGGGTCGGAACAGTTGTAAAATATCTTGCAGCACTCATACAAGCTCATTGGATAATGTGGCTTTCACGAATCATGGAATTTCCTTGTCCAAAATTGAAAACACCTCTTTTTTCCCAATTTTACCCGCCGTCTTTCTTTAATACAGTGCTTTGAGATATTCAAGTGTTGTGCTGTGTAAAACTAAACGAAGGTTACACCTGTGGTGATGTGAATGTTCAGCAGCAACTTGTACGCATTCCACGGCAGCGATTTCAATTGCTTTGAATGCTCCTGCGTCGCATGAGTTGGTGACTATAGAGTTCTGGTTTTGGCAGGGTCACAACGAGTGCTTTGTGATGCAGATATGTGTTGGCACGTACGAACTTGAGCACCTTGCCATACAGCGCGTGTACGGTAACCCTCCCAAGAGCCTTGGCCCTGTGTTCAACCTGCTTCACCTTTGTTGCTCTTGCCTCGAGCACACCTGCGCCTTCCAGCGCACAACACTTCGCCTTGGTTACTTACATGACTCCACCACAACGGGACTGTAGTGCCACACCAGTCAATATAGCCTCACTAATACACCATGCAGTCATTTGTGCTGCATTACTGAGCGGTGTTTCAAGACGCGTGGCACCGTCCTTTGGCTACCACACACTCCACCTGATAAAAGACGAAGTTAGGGCCATGTATTGTTCACCGGTAATGCAAACGCGGTTTTCACTTGAGAGCGGCCGCTTTCTAGCAACTAACGTTACGACGCGTTTGAGAGCAACCTGTGCTATAAAAACGAACGCTGTAAAAAGTGAAGTCGACCTAGTAGCAAGGCTACTGTTTTCTATCAGACGTCTCCTTCAAGTTTCATCCTTATCAATGCGTCCGGTTTTTAGGACGAAAGCTGTACTACGCTAGTCTAAAGCAAAGTTTCGCAGCGTGTTGCAGAGCGTCGAGCGGAGCAGCCGGTCGTTAGCAACGGCGTCCCTAGCAACGGGATCTGCGTCTAAAAACAGGTGGCCGCTGCGCCGAGCTCCGCCCTTTGCCCCGGCATAGCTGCACTTGATCGCTTGATTAATAGGATATATAGGAGTTTACTAGTTAGCGTGGTTAACCATGATGACGTCATCGTATAGTACCGGGAGTAATTAGCAGTAAACATAAGACTGTCCACATGTAATATATCACTGAAAAGAGGAAGCTCAGCCTCATTGAGATATTTAGAGAGACTAATTGCCGTAATTAATCAGTATATAGGGGTGTTTCTACTTAGCAATCAATGAACAATTAAGTCGCAACCAGTCTCGCCGTTGCCAAACCCTAGTTAAATATCGGAGCATTAGCTCTCTAACAAGGTGCGACAGCCGTTGAACCACAGCTCGTTTTTTACTTCATATTTTTTAGACCTTATGGCGATAAGCACTGTGCACCTGCTGAATATTTGATTTAGCTGTACGCTAGCCCAAATGCTTGCATAATATAGGATGCAATTATATCCAGCTATACCCAAAACACTGACGTCCTGGAGAACCCCACACGAAAGTCGAACCCGTTGGTCTTCGACATTGAAGACACTGACCTTTCTGTTACGTGGGAATCAAGTAGTTGTTTTAGTGAATTTTATTGTCAAAGCCTATTGCGTAAGGTGCTTCTGCCCTGACAGAAATTGGCCAATAATAGTGAAGTTGTGCGACGAAAGAATTTTCGACACTCTGGTAATCAACGGCTGCAAGTTGAAAGAGACCACTTTCAGGGTTGCACGGGACTACTCGAGACCTGAGCGTGAAAAGCATAAATAATTTTGGCACTTATTCAAGTAGGCAAAGGAGTAGAGGGTTCGTACTGCAACAGTGCTTAATATAAGGGCAAAAAACGAGGTGCCATGTTTGTATTGCCTCGTTCTTTTTCTCCGTTTTTAACGCACTCACCGTATGAATTCTCACCAACTCGCCCAGATTTTTGTCCTCGAGGAGAGGGCGCTCGTGACCGCCCTGGTTTTACGAAGCTGGTTATAAACAATGACGCTTTTGTTTGGGATACTATTCTAAGCCCGCAGTTCGTTTGCATTCCCCTCCTTGGATACGATAAGCCCGAAGTGAGAGGCTGTGCTTCGGGAAATGTCGATAACAGTCATCCGCTTGCCTTAGCACAACTTATTAGCCCTTCTTTGTTTTCTATGATAAGCGTAGACCTGATAGCACTATATGTTTTCTGTATAAAAATATAAAGTGTTCCTGCGAAAGCTGTTCTCATTTCTTCGCTCATCTTTTGTAGAAAAGAGGCCAGGGGCTTTGGTAGAAGTGAGGCGACTTACATTTCGTAGAAAGCAGTTCACACAGTCACTCATTGCGCGTTCCTTCGTATGATCAGAGTGCGAGCCAACGTGTCGCCCCTTGGCAAGAAGCTACGAGCGGCCAGTCAGAGGTTCGAAGCAGAACTTGGCTCCTTTTGTAGCGTTTTCTTTTTAGAGCCCGCGGAAGGCTGCGTTCCCCTGTACTGCGACGGTATTCATCGTTGTCGATGGTCTTCGTGACGCCGAAAGGGCGAGGCGCGTTCTTTGACAAAGAAATTCTGTCCTTTGCGCCAAGAGTTGCAGGTATTCTTGAAATCGTGTCGCCGCGATTCATTCTTCCGATCCTCAATAGATGACAACGTTTAGCAAAGTCAAGAGGTGCTAAACTCTCGTCCATGATTCAGATTTCATAAGGTTGCAGATTCGAAGGGCGTGCTCCCAGCAAGGGCCCATGGTCCCGAAGTGGCTCTGGATTTCAGGAGGCACAAGTTTTCGCTTGAGGCTGTAGCTCAAGGCTCTTGACTGGCACGTTTATAGGGCAGTGAGTTTCACGTAGGTGGTTGGCGCTAGTACCTTGTGCTTAGGAAGAATAGTAGAGCCCAGAATAGAAGGTATAAATTGAAGCAAGATATGATGCCGGGCTAGTCGGTTTATAATTATTGCCAAAAAACTGCGTGAAGACGACGAGACAAGAAGATGTACAAAGACGCACGCACAGATGCACAAAGTCGCACGCACACTCTGCGATTTGTGTGCGTCTTTGCGCATATTCGTTTTCTTTTTTGCCTAAGTAAGCATTGCACATACCCTCTTGTTCAGTCTGCTTTGCGCTGTTTCTTTTTGCAATCACTATGTAACCATGACTTCGGGACGGGATAAGCTCAGGAAGGAGAGTTGAGTGATGGGCAAAATAAACGTCAGCAAAAAAGGACGAAACTACATATGCTAAATAATAACACTTGAGAAGACGACATATAATAT
Source organism: Amblyomma americanum (assembly GCA_030143305.2). Taxonomy (NCBI): domain Eukaryota; kingdom Metazoa; phylum Arthropoda; class Arachnida; order Ixodida; family Ixodidae; genus Amblyomma; species Amblyomma americanum. The sequence continues at coordinate 253,120 of JARKHS020028478.1, forward strand.
CTGCCGAATGACGTCGGACACCGGAGGAAACAAAAAACGTGCCCTAAAACAGCGGACGACCTCTTAGAAGTGTAGTTATTCCCACTATCTAAAGAGCACTCGAGTGTGTGGATGCCGCTGCCAAGTGCAGGAGGGCGGCCGAATATGAATGGGGCAGGAGCATATCAGGCTGCGTGCAACTGATAAATGGCTTGCATCAGGAAAATGTCCCAGGGCATGCTAATTCACGCCACGTCGGCCGATAGGAAAAAAAAACAGGAAAGAGAGAGATAAAACAACTGGTAAATAGCGAAGTAATAATAATAATAATTGGTTTTTGGTGGAAAGGAAATGGCGCAGTATCTGTCTCATATATCGTTGGACACCTGAACCGCGCCGTAAGGGAAGGGATAAAAGAGGGAGTGAAAGAAGAGAGGAACAAATAGGTCCGTAGTGGAGGGCTCCGGAATAATTTCGACCACCTGGGGATCTTTAACGTGCACTGACATCGCACAGCACACGGACCTTTAGCGTTTTTCCTCCATAAAAACGCAGCCGCCGCGGTCGGGTTCGAACCCGGGAACTCCGGATCAATAGTCGAGCGCCCTAACCACTGAGCCACCGCGGCGGGGTAAATAGCGAAGTGAAATCGCTTATATCAAACGCTGATACGGTATCGGACTCCTCGGAGGTATTTGGCCGCTCTCCAGTGCTGAATTTTATCAGTCAGTCATTCGTGATTTGAGCGACCACATCTCTGAATGATCGAGGCTCCAATGAGGTCATCATTGCTTAAATAGATAAGGTTAGAGAGCGCGTGTCACAGAAAATACGGCGTCGGCGTCATTGACCGTGAGCGAAAAATCCCCAGAGAATAATAATAATAATAATTGGTTTTTCGGGAAAGGAAATGGCGCAGTATCTGTCTCATATATCGTTGGACACCTGAACCACGCCGTAAGGAAAGGGATAAGGGAGGGAGTGAAAGAAGAAAGGAAGAGAGACGTGCCGTAGTGGAGGGCTCCGGAATAATTTCGACTACCTGATGATCTTTAACGTGCACTGACATCGCACAGCACACGGGAGCCTTAGCGTATTGCCTCCATAAAAACGCAGCCGCCACGGTCAGGTTTGAACCCGGGAACTTCGGATCAGTAGTCGAGTGCCCTAACCACTGAGCCACCGCGGCGGGTCTCCAGAGAAGGAACCTAGGAATTAGGTTGGGCAGCTAGGTCACGTGACATTGTGGCGTCATCACAAAGTGCCCACCGGATGCTGAGCTAACTGCTCACTGCGGCAGGTAGCAGTTGAATTAGTCATTGCTCTGGCGAGAGGATGCTGGGAGGTGCAATTTGGATCGCGCAAGTCCCATCGGTGGCAACATCTCACATCACAGGGAGTGGCGCATCGCTTAACCGCTGCACGAGGAATATATGAATGTTAAGCAGAGAATGCCTAACTCTGCATATATAGGCATTAACCAATTAGATGCGCGTCCTACCCTTAAGGCGAAGCTTAAGTGCACTCTCCATTTTTTTTTCTGGATGATTTTTGGTTATTTTCTCATTCAGAGTAGAAGCATAAGCACAAAAAACCACTCTCCAATCGCAACATATCGAATTCCCCAGGCAGTTTCGCGTTTCCGGAATTGACCACTTTTTATATTACTATATATTCTCCTTGATACTTGCGGTAGCATAGCCTAGAACTCTTCCATGACTTGGCAGTTGCCCCTCCAAATGGCTGCCGCTCATAGATATGATTTACAGGTATATAAAGTGAACTTCCTCGAGCGAATGGCGGGGAAGCCACTTGAGGACGGACGCTGTACGTTTTTTATATATGCGAGCTGCATGAAACCATAATTTTCTTTTATTCACAATAGTGCAAAAGGACAATTAAAGTATCTCTTGATTACTGGAAGCGATTTTCATGAAGGAAGGGCACAATTTACGAGCAGCCTTTGTCAGAGGTGAGGGCTCCAGCACGTTTGCTAGCTATCAACGAAAGACCCGTGAGCGGCTTGCGTCTCCGTTGCTATTACAAAGCCGCAGCATGCGCAAAGTCATCAGGGTCGGTCACTACCACAAAAAAAACATCAACCACATCGGTAAGCCGTATCGCAAAGCTTGCTTTATGCAGTAGAAGACGCATAGGCAACGTAGATTTTTTCTGTTTGTACTTTTCGGTACCTAGGCCTGTATGCGTTGAGACGCCAACCGTTGAAACGCCAAGCACAGGAGAACAATTTGGGATGCCCCTTTCTATGGCTTTGTCTGCCAAACAGTGCCTGCTTCAGATGTGAATTTTTACAAGGGTAGAAATATGGGCGAGTAGGTAACAGTGATCCATGGTGTATGAGTGTAGCGCGAAACGGGACAAGGAGCAAAGAAAGACGCACACAGCACAGTCGCTAATTTCCAACTGACAGAAACCTAGGCGAACAGGACGTGATTCGTGAGGCCCCTCACTGATCACGTCCTGGTCGCCTAGGTTTCTGTCAGTCGGAAGTTAGCGCCTGTGTTGTGTAAGTCTTCATTTTTCCTGGTCCCGTTTTGTGCTACACGCACATACCGTGGTAAGTTTTTGTCCCGGAGCTCTTCAATCAACAAGACGACTGCCTCGCAGCTGCCATCAAGGTTGTGTTCTTAGCACTTGGCTTGACCGTCCCGTGGCATGGTCGAACGGTCTAAAGACAATTTTGAAGCCAGTCGGATTCCGATTGAGGTTAAGCGTGGCGCACAGCTGTTCCGGCGAAAGCATTCTTGTAGTTTGAAACAATTGCTCACGTTAATACGACGTGTACGTGGTCAAAACAAAAGGTGTAAAAGAGGTGCAACAACCTCTGGGAAACAGCGGCATCGCCTTCAGAGGGATTCAGTGAGTCTTTCAAACTCGCATTGATGTATGACTAGAAGTACTAGCCGTGGGGACTTCAGTTTCAGTCTTTCAAGATGTTTTCACTACTACAACTGACATACGTGGCTGCGCTTCCATTCCACTGAACAGAGCGTATAAGGGAGACACAGAATCGCAGTGAAGAGAGTGGGGCTCAGTTAAAACATACACTAATTCATGTATACAATGAGCAGACCATACCATTTCTTTCCCGCGGACATCTGGCTAACTCATTACTGTCCCCCTGTTACGTATGCACTTGGACACAGGCCTCACCCTCTGATCTCCATTAGCCAGGGTGCGCACCGTTGTTGAGGCAGCAGTCAGACGCCTCATTTTCGGCGGTCACTTCCTTGGCACGTTTCACCAAGAAACGTTGGCCAAAAAAAGGCCCATATTTCAGACAGACAATCAACGCAGGAGGTAGGGTAGTGGGAGGAATCGGGAGCACAACATTATTATTCATGAAGTGCCAGGAGCATGCGGCAATACTTGGTCACTGCCTCCGAGGACAAATCAGCGCGTACTGAGAGGAACAGAGGTAATTGAAAAGTGTAGAGCATATCAAGCGGAAGCCTGAAGTTGTCTCAATAGCCGTCCTGACAACAAGACAGAAAGTGGTTGGGCTGAGCTCGTGCATGTGTATAGATATATACGCACGCTGTTGTTTCTAGATATACTAATGACGTCATTGTTGCACATTAGCCGCTGATAATACTGTTTCAAGTCTCAGGGACAGTTTGACACCCACAATATAGCCTTTATTCTCAAAATATCCTGCGGAAATATCAATTAAATCTCCATGTCTTATCTGGAAACCGGCTGTGTTGTTTAGACATCCTTATTGTGCTCCTCCTGTTTTCGAGCAGAAATGTCAAGTTTACTGCCTTGGTAGGGTGAACCACACTGCATCGTTCTCCTTTCGGCGATCGCTTATCGCCTGGTGTCACTGCTTGCTGCCGCAGAACAAAGCTGAAATTCAAAGTGAAGGCAGTGTACGTGTTGTTGAGTCGTGTGTTGGCGCACACTTCGTACTCCCCAAGAGTCCGGAACTGTTTCACATCCTCCTTGAAACCCTCTTCAATGGCTTGTTGCTTCGTGGAAGTCCATCCGTCCAAGGCCCACTTTACGGGGCGCGTCGAACGCTGAGCGTTTGCCGGGACACACCTGGAAACTCTTAATAATAATAATAATAATAATTGGTTTTTTGGGGAAAGTAAATGGCGCAGTATCTGTCTCATATATCGTTGGACACCTGAACCGCGCCGTTAGGGAAGGGATAAGGGAGGGAGTGAAAGAAAAAAGGAAGGAGGTGCCGTAGTGGAGGGCTCCGGAATAATTTCGACCACCTGGGGATCTTTAACGTGCACTGACATCGCACAGCACACGGGCGCCTTAGCGTTTTTCCTCCATAAAAACGCAGCCGCCGCGGTCGGGTTCGAATGGAAACTCTTTCATGATCCGGCATGGCCTCCACGTTGCCCCTCATTTTAGCTTGAACAGCAGTTTCTCAGAACTTGCTGAAACAGGTTGGCTGGAGCTTGGATTGTTAAGAAGACAATAGTAGAGCGAGCTCCAGGTGTCATTAACAACCTCGGTGGCTTGCTTGGAATGGAGGACCTATGATCGATTTTAAGGCAATAAAGTTTTATTTGCGTCACGTCACAACAAATGAGATAACATTGTGCTACTACTGTGAAAGAACTAGCCTCAATTCTAATTCGAGAGGCGCCACTGAATGAGTCGCACTGGAAAAAACGGACAATAAAATATTCCTAAAACATGACACAAAATTTGAGACAAAGTGATTATACCCTATCTTCCAAGAATAGAAAATTGAGTTGTTTACATCTGGAATGATTTAAACAAGTTCTTTATTCATTGCCCGGTTTTAATCTGTTCTCGGCGTTTTGTCTGTAGGTCTCAATACACCCAAAGTAAAAAAATTCAAGAATTTTCACACCTGGTTTATATCACGTGACTACCACATTCACGAATATTTTTATTCTGCTGATAACCAACACGGTCCATTTAGGTGAAAGATTATGCTTTCATAAGCGTCGAGATATTTATCTACCCATGCATATGCGTCCCTACATTCATGTGGGGTGAAAGCCTCGATTGTAGCGTTACAAAAGTCAGGTGCCTACACTACTCTGATGTGTTTTTTTCGCATAATAGCCAAGTGCAGCGAACAACAAGCTTCGATATTCGGATGCCAGAAAGAGCCAGTAAGCACTCGCTACACAAGACTGATGCGCAATGGCGACGAGAAGTACGTTAGACAGAAAATGTTTTCTTGGGTACTCTTAAAAACAAAGATGCTACTAAGCCAACATCAGTGCAAATTCCGAAAATAAAAAAATACAACCATAAAACACTTTCAGAAAACTACACAGATCGGACGCAGAAAATTATGGTACATTACAAATCTCAGTTCAGAAGAAGCAATTATATATAGAAGGTATAAGTTATTTAAAAGGTTGCAATTAAGATGGGGCCTTTCGCGCGGAAGATGCGAAAGTACCTTGGATTTTTTTAAATTTTTACCTGGAGAGGGTTTCTTCAGCCTCACCATGAAAAAAAAAATATTTCGAGGTTCTACTTCGTAATGGTCGTAAAGCTCAAAACCGTAACCGCATTTTCAATTGTGTTTGTTTATTTTCTCTCATCCATCGTACTTGCTTTACTTTTCCCCTGTATGTATTTCCGTCTCCTGCTTGGGCATACAGCATGTCCGCAATATTCAATAAATAAATAAATAAATAAATAAATAAATAAATAAATAAATAAATAAATAAATAAATAAACAAATAAATAAATAAATAAAGCAAAATGTATAATGATAATAGTTGAATTTCTAAGCTTTAAACGTGTGATTGAAATCTTTAGGAGGTATATCGCAAGAAATTCTAACAGAAAGCTAATTACTTAATGTGTTTGCAATTCGATAGCATTTGAAGCTGCGGTGCCTTTGCTGGAAGTGCCGCCACTTCCAGTCTCATGATGTCGCTTCCATTCAGCCAACTGGATTTTCAACTCCGGTGATTTCGCTTCCCTATAGCCAATGCGAAGTGTGTCGTCGGCTCATGTCACTTTCCTTCAGCTATTGAGCCAATTTTATGATCGACGGCACATTTCCTTGTCCCCAGTGAGAAATCTACTTGTATCGCAATTGATCTTATTCAGGAATAAATTGTTGACGGTACGAAATAAACTTTATGCGCTGAGGTAAATATAGTCTAGTCTTAATAACAATGCGAGTACGTAACGCGCAAACAAAGCTTACTCCTGGAAAGTGCATTTTATGGAATGAACCGATTTCGGCCTGGATCTGTGCGTAAATAACTCGTTGAGAATCTCGAATGTGTGTGTGTGTGCAAGCCAAATCTCAAGGTCTTTCAAAAAATGCCTGAGGTAGGGTTTCGCTCTCAACTGTAAAGAGTGTGAGCATTTTGGCGAAAAAAGCGTACGCATGTTTTCCAGTGTGCAGGAAAAATAAAAGGACAGTTTTCAACTGAGCAGGCATGAATAAAGAAACTGCGCGCACAAGAGGATGAAAGAGCTTAGAGAAAGGGCAGCAAGCTTGCAACAGACAATACGCCTTATTTGGTTGGGCGTTAGAAAATCAACTGGGCTCTAAAAAGTTCAATTTTGTTTGCTGCCAGCTTGACTTTATAGGAGAAACGCGAATGTATACAAATTATGACTACATCCGGCGTGTTCACTCGTCAGTTTGGGAAACAAGAGTTTTTTCTCTAGTGCGGGACCGAGAACATATCTGATAAGAGAAGAGAATTGAGGTGCTCGTGACGATATTCATACGAAGGAAGTGGAGGCTCACCCAAACGGAGTTGCTAAGGAACTTGTTTCACCTCTATAAATCATTTGTGATCTTAATCAGGAAGCTATTACTAGTGTAGTTACTTTATTGCAAACGATAATTGATTAAAAAGCAAAAGTAAGAGCAATAACATGTCGTTGGTGGGATCCGAAAACAAGACATCCGAATTTCGAGCCCGGTGCTCTGCCAACTGCGCTGCGGTCACGTTTCTCGAATCTTCTTCTTTCGAGGCGATTACGAAATCAGAAGTCGGATTCCACCGGGGGCATGTTGTTGTTTTTTCTTGTGCTTTCTGATCAGTTTGTTTTCAGTGCTAAAATGATTACGCTATTAATATCGCATTCATTATTTAAATAATATTTAACAAAAGAAACACATGCCTCTCAGCTGCTTCCTTCATACGATGTAAGGTCCCTAGTATGGTCATAAATGTTTTTCAAATTCTAGATTGGTACGAAACTAAAATCTATTTATTTTGCCCTTAAGCCGGCCCTCTGCTAATAAACCAAGTAGAATGTCTGTTGAATGAATGGGGAATAAAATGTTTAACGCATGCAGAGCTCCAGTTTCGTTTTGCTAATGGAATACGACCTCATCTACGATGGCCGCAGTATGCATTATCCTACGAAAAAGTGCCTTTTGAAATATTCTCACCTTTCTGCGGCCTCCACGTCGTGTTGCAGATGACTTCTTTCGAATAAAACGCCTATAGTTTCATATTGTGTGAGGCACAGCAGAGAACGCGTGGAGCGGCTTCGCATTGTTGGAACGTGAAGGAATTCTCCGCTCTGTTCATAAACGCAATCCAGTGGACTGCATTGATAAGATTATATTGGGTCGCCCAGGCTGCAAGCGGCCAAATCAGAGCTTTGTCATTCTGTCCTGTATTTGATAGATATTGTCACGAAGTGGTGACGACAGTCGAAGCAGCGATGAAGACGGACGAAAGTGTCTTTTAAAAGAACTGTTTATTCAGGCTCACTTGCACCCAAAATGGACTGAATCACTCGGCTGCGGCGAAGCGACAAGCGTGCTCGGCGGTCGTCGAACAGAATGCCGGCCGCTGTCGGCCGTGCTCAATTTAAAGCTGATAGCGAACTTTCGAGATAAAGAGCGCTAAGTTAATAGAACATTCCGGGACAACGTAGAATCAGCTCTGCCTGGCTGCGATCAATCGAGATAAATCTTGTCGCGTCTTGCGTAGCAAACAAAGCGATAAAGTGATGTGGCGGCAGATTTGAAAAACGAACACACTGCAAATATTCGCGGCATTACTCCCCTCTCAAAGAAGCATCGACTTGATGCATTAAAATAAATAATGCGACTAGTAAGGAAAAAAAAACGGATCTTGCGAATATAGAGCATGGAAATGCAGCGGCCTTTAGCGCGCATAATACGGCTTCAGACGGACTACATGGACAACTTCTGGTCGTACGCGGCGTCTCTTGGATGTAGTCTTGCGTCAGGGATGACTTCATAATCTAGTTCACCCAGCCGACGAAGAACCTTGTACGGGCCGAAATAGCGGCGCAAAAGCTTTTCACTCAATCCATGGCGGCGAATGGGCGTCCACACCCAGACTTGGTCTCCTGGCTTGTATTCCACATTGCGTCTTCGTAGGTTGTAGCGTCTGGCGTCGGACCGCTACTGATCTTTGATCCGTAATCGGGCAAGCCTTCGAGCTTCTTCTGCGCGTTGAAGGTAGGCGGCAACGTCGACGTTCTCTTCTTCTGTAACGTTGGGCAGCATGGCGTCTAGCGTGGTCGTGGCCTCCGTGCCATGGATGAGACTAAAAGGCGTCATCTGGGTGGTCTCCTGCACTGCGGTGTTGTAGGCGAAGACGATGTAAGGCAGGATGACATCCCAGGTTTTGTGTTCGGCATCGACATATTTAGCGAGCATATTTAGCGAGCTGAAAGGGCCTTAAGGGAGGTTCAATGGGGTTCAGAAATCCTGCTGGTCGTGTGGGAGGAGTCTTTCGTCGCTGACAATCTCGGCATGTTTTCACATAGCGTGCGACATCGGCAGAGAGTCGGGGCCAGTAATACCTTTCTTGAATGCGGCGGAGGGTGCGAGTAAACTCGAGATGTCCAGCTGTCGGCTCGTCGTGTGAAGCCTGTAGAACGTCTTCGCGGAGTCAAGTAGGTACAACAAGAAGGTAGGCTGTTTTGTTCGCTGTAAAGTTCTTCACAAGGACCTCATTCGGCACACAGAAGCAAGACAGTCCTCGCTTGAATGAAGCGGGGGGTGAAGAAACCTTGCTTTCCAGGTACTCGATGAGGCCTTTTAGGTCGCGGTCCGAGCGTTGCTGCTGAGCAAAAGTTCTGGGGCTGATGGGTCCCAGGAAGGCGTCCTCATCGCCGTCCGGCGACGGTGCATCTACAGGGGCTCGTGAGAGGCAATCGGCGTCAGAGTGCTTGCGTCCGGACTTGTAAACGACGGTGACGTCAAAATCCTGGAGACGAAGACTCCATCGAGCGAGTCGGCCAGAGGGGTCCTTCAAATTGGCAAGCCAGCAGAGCGCGTGGTGGTCACTGACCACCTTGAACGGTCTTCCGTAAAGGTAGGGGCGGAATTTCGACGTAGCCGAGATGATAGCAAGGCACTCCTTCTCAGTTGTCGAATAGTTAGCCTCGGCCTTGGAGAGGGAACGGCTAGCGTATGCGATGACTTTCTCCAGCCTGTCACTTTTTTGAACGAGGACGTCGCCTAGTGCCACGCTGCTTGCGTCGGTATGAACTTCAGTATCGGCGTTTTCATCAAAATGCGCAAGGATCGGTGGGTACTGTAAACGACGCTGAAGTTCCTTGAAGGCTTCTGCTTGCGGCGCTTCCCATTTAAACACCACGTCTGCCTTCGTCAGTTGGGTGAGGGGCTCGGCGATGCGGGAAAATTTTTCACAAATCGTCGGTATTATGCGCATAGTCCGAGAAATCTGCGTACTGCTTTCTTATCGGCCGGCGGTGGAAACTGTTCAATAGCAGCTGTTTTCTGCGGGTCTGGGAGTACTCCTTCCTTGCTAACGATGTGGGCTAGAAACAGCAGCTCTTCGTAAGCAAAGTGGCATTTCTCTGCTTTCAAGGTTAGGCCAGACGACTTGATTGCGTCCAGTACTGTTCGAAGTCTTTTGAGGTGCTCTTCAACGCTCGAGGCGAAGACAACGACGTCATCTAAATATACCAGACAAATTTGCCACTTCAGGCCTGCCAGCACTGTATCCGTTACTCGCTGAAACGTCGCTGGTGCGGAACAGAGACCAAATGGCATCACCTTGAACTCAAACAGCCCATCCGGAGTGATGAATGCTGTCTTCTCGCGATCTCTTTCGTCGACCTCAATTTGCCAGTAGCCGCTCTTGAGGTCCATCGATGAGAAATATTTGGCGTTGCAGAGGCGGTCCAGTGTGTCGTCGATGCGGGGGAGGGGATAGACGTCCTTCTTTGCTATGTTGTTCAAGCGACGGTAATCCACACAGAATCGAAGTGCGCCGTCTTTCTTTCTCACTAGAACAACCGGTGCCGCCCATGGGCTGTTTGAAGGCTGGATGACGTCGTCGCGAAGCGTTTCTTCGAGTTGGTCCCGGATGGCTTGTCGTTCTCGCGGTGACACACGGTAGGGGCTTTGACGGAGAGGTTGGACGTGTTGATCCGTTATAATGCGATGCTTGGCAATTGGCGTCTGTCGCACCTTCGGCGATGTCAAAAAACACTCACTGTAGCTTTGAAGCAGATTGCGGATCTGGTCTTGTCTGTTCCGGTGCAGGGCTGGGTTGATGTCGAAAGTGGGCGAGTTCTCTTGGTCAGGCGAATCTTCTTTGGAGAGGACGGAGAGGGCGAAGGAGTCTCGTACGTCAGATATTTCATCGAAGAAAGCATTCGTCGTTCCTCTGTTATTGTGCCGGTATTCATCGCTGAAGTTAGTCAGCAGTACTTCGGCCTGGCCATTGCGCAAATGTGCGATGCCTCTTGCCATGCTGATTCCTCGGTCTAGGAGCAACTGCATGTTGCCCTCGATGATGGCTTCAGCGTTAATGGCTTTCGTGGCGCCTATGGTTAGGATAACGATTGATCGGGGTGGGACGCTCACTTCTTCCTCCAGGACACTCAGGGCAACGTGATTTTCCCGAGTTTTCATCGAAGCGATGGCTTCGTTCGTCGAAAGCGTGATCAGCTTGGATCGCAGGTCGATGATCGCCAGATGCTCATTAAGGAAATTCATACCCAAGATCACTTCGCGGGAGCATTGTGGTAGCACAACAAAGGTCGCAGGATAGGTATGTCCCTTGACAGTCACTCGCGCTGTGCATCGTCCTGATGGCGTAATGAGGTGGCCGCCTGCGGTGTGAATTTGTGGGCCGTCCCTATCGAAAAATCTCGTATGGATGCATATGTGTCTCGTATGAATTTATATGTGTCTAGTATGTGGTCATAAGAGATGATATGTGTCTAGTATGTGGTCATACGAGTTGATATGTGTCCAATATGTGTTTCGTATGGGCTGATATGTGTCCCTAGTATCCCTCGTATGGGTTTATATGTGTCCTTCGTATCCCTCGTATGGGCTGATATGTGTCCTTCGTATGCCTCGTATGGGCATATGTGTACTTCGTATCCCTCGTATGGGCATATGTGTCCCTCGTATGCCTCTTAGTGCTGATACGTGTCTACCGTATCAGTTGTTTGAGCCGAAATATGGATTTCGTATCACCCGAATGGGCCGATGTGTATTTCGTATCACTCATTTGAGCCTATATGCAGCTCTCGTATCACTCATATGGGTGAACTGCGTGTCTCAGTCAGCTGATATTGTCACGGACCCGAAGACGACAAAGTTGGCAGTGGCGCGGCACGGAGCGCTCGCTCTAAGCCCACCGCCATTAAATCATTCCATCGCCATCTGTTATGTAGTACTGTCTTCACCTGCTTGCCGTCACGTAACATTTGGCGTGAGGTGCGGAGTTCATCCCCATCCTGGTCCTGGAGCTTCGGCGTCCTGCGTGTGCCGTGGTCGTCGGTCGTGTGTTCCTGCCCGCCCCGCCCGGTTGTGCCCCAGCCCGCCAGACCAGAACCGACCATGTCGTTCACCCCAGCCCCGCCCCCTGCCCCGACCAGAAGACACGATCGGCAACTTGACGACGCCGCCGCTACTCGAACCTATGACCCCACCGACCCTAGAAGTCGCCAACATATTCGAACACAGCCCCTGCCCATGCCGTTCGGTGTGTTCATGGGCTTCGGCCGTCGGCTCAAGGTGACCTAGCTAGCTACGGCCCGGAAGCTTCCTGGACCAGCGCTCATCTGATCATCATCTGTTCATCTCTTTCATCGTGACGGCAAACCCTGCATCTTCTTCTCTTCTGTGTTCATCCGTCCTGTCACGCTCATCGTCACGCCCTGCGTTTCGTCTTCACTGCCGGTCTTTCAGTTCGCGCGATCGGGACGATCGCTCGGCAGCCCCGGGTAGTGTCACGGACTCGAAGACGACAAAGTGGGCAGTGGCGCGGCACGGAGCTCTCGCGCTAGGCCCACCGCCATTAAATCATTCCATCACCATCTGTTATGTAGTACTCTTCACCGTGCTTGCCGTCACGTAACAATATGTGTGTCTTTTATAAGGCTCGTATGAAATTAAATGGATAACATTTCATCTTGACTTTCACGCGGTGCACTTGAGCTCATAATTAAAGAACACAGGTGATCAAATTAGATCCCTCTAACGTGGTGGGATGTTAAATCCCAAGTATAGTACCATTTTACGCTGTATCAGCTTAGCACATGAATGGACAAGCATATGGCATTCCAATACTGTCCTGTTTTAAAGCTACATCTCAGCTGAAGCGCACACATTCAAAAAAAAGTTTAGAACACCCTCAGGAAAAGTAAAATTAAGCCAAGGACACCATCTAAAACATAATAGATAATGAGGCCACAAAACATTGGTCCATGGGATAAATGACTCAAGTAGCTTCCAATAATAAGGAAGTGACTATACAGATGCAAAAATTTCCCATACATATATCCCAAGCTTGAGAGGTGTGTTGAATAATTTGCCTCCTTGTCTATAACATGCTAATTACTGAAAGTGAAAGATATTATTATAAACGAAGCTTCAGATGTCTTTTTTCAGAGGTGTAATTCATTTTTTGATATCGTCCCCCACTTACACTGATGCCCTTGCATCATCGATGCATTATTGTTGTTTACATGCCCTCAGAAAATAAAGAGGCTGATGGCCCCAACTGGACACTAAAGCTCTTCAAATGTTTCTTCAGCTACGGAGTAGCCAGTAGCTACAAGGCACTAGGTCAGAACGATTGGTGGGTGATGCAGAACATCCCGAAACTGCAGCTTATTCAACACGGCGGTATTGCCGCCTAACTTGTTGTCATGCCAAGCATTGTCACGTTAAATGATGAATTTTTTTAGGACAAACTTTAAGAAAAAGTGCACGGTCCTTCAGCATCCTCAACTTCAAGAATGCCCGCAATAACCGTCTGCTTAATGTGACAATCATCACAAATAAATTCATCCACATGTGCCACGAGCTCAGAAGCGAGATGCAGACAGTGGGCATCCACTGCACTCCTCGTCTTGCACACTCAACACAGCTGGATCTTGCATGTACGTACAGTTTGTACCTACCTTCTGACTGAAAACATAACATACCCATTACCAAAAATTGGACTCATTCGATGGTGGATAAGGATAGAGAGAACACCTTCTGCCATCCAAAATTTGGTTTCGAAAAACTGTTATAACCGTACACTGATGTATACTAACATTTTCCTTGTGACTACTTCAATATCAGTGGTGCCATGTGCAAAATGAAAATATCATGAAAAGGGGGAACATCAAACTTTCTTTTCATTGTAACGTCTTTCCCTTTCATGAGGTGATAAATGTGTTACAGACCAGGAGGTAAAAAATATACTGATCACCCCTCGTATAAACAGAATCCACCAATACCATCTGTTTAATGAAACAACCATACATAATACACAAAAACACTACATATATACTATATCATGAAACAAGAGTAAGAGTTTTATACACAGACCACACGAACAACACAGCAGCAAGTGACATACAATATTAGTTACATTTCTCCATATTTACTATACTCACATACAACTTAAGAATGAAGTGGTAGATGCCTCTCAAAGGACCAGGCATTGTAATGAGCATGGAGGAGGAGGGCACAACCAGCAGTGCATGAGAGTTTTGATGATGACGATGAGATGTGAGCCCGTTAACAGGCCAATGTGATCCATTAAACGTCTGCGTATACAAGCCGAGCACATCGAGCACTGCCACAATGAGATTAGCAAAAATGAGAATGACAATGTCTCTAATGAGCTATTGTAGACGCCATGGTAGAGGGCTCCAGATTAACTTCAACTGCATATGCACTGACAAAGCACAGCAAAGAGGCGTGTTTTCCACTTCACCTATATCAACATGTGGCTGCTCTCGCCTGGATTTGACTCAGCTTCCTTGGGCATAGACCACAATGGAGTGAATAAATGTCCATCCAAAGAACTGTGATGTGGCAACTAAAGAACTGAATATGGACAGGTAATGACAAAAAGAAAAGTGGGCCATATATGCCCTCTTCACTGTGTGAACATGTCGCCCATCTGAAAACAAACATAAAAATAAAAAGACATGAAGTGTCACCTGCTGAAGAAATAAACAGCCGAAACACTAGTACACCTTCATTCACAGAAATGGAGCTACCTGTCACAAGGCAATGGGTGTGGTAGGCATGCAGCAACCCAATTATATAGTGTGCGCCATCCTGATTGGCTCAGGTTGTCGTACCTTCCATGCAAACAACTTGCGAAGTGAATTATAGAGAAGCATTTGCCACTTCATTCTTGAGTTGTATTCAACTATAGTTTACACAACACACAAAAGAAAATACTGCTTCTCAAAGGAACACTAATGACATGTCCACATAATTTCTGTTCTTAGTAAAATATGTTGCATTGGCCCTTTCTAACCATTCTGTTATTCTGTTAACCATTCTATTACTAGGGCCGCCTACCCGTGTTTTTTTTTTCTTGCAGAAATGAAGGGTTTATTTGAGATATGTCAATAAAAGAATTCCAAAAAGTTCCTATAGTTAGACGAAAGCTATATATTCGGAAAAAAACAATCCGATATACACTGCAAACTGCCTTCAAAAATCTTTCCTGACCGAATGCTACGTCGGATCGAACATCTCTCAGGATACCTCGGGCGTTTTAAACTTGTTTACCAATAGACATCGGCTTTGCGACCAATATCAAATATACAATATGCAAGATATACCCACTCCAGTGGGCCGATCACGTATCTATAGGGCCGCCTACCCGTGTGTGTTTTTTTTTTTTGCAGAAATGAAGGTTTTATTTGAGATATGTCAATAAAAGAATTCCAAAAAGTTCCTATGGTTCGACGAAAGCTATATATTCGGAAAAAAACAATCCGGTATACACTGCGAACTGCCTTCAAAGATCTTGCCTGACCGAATGCTTTGTCGGATCGAACATCTCTTAGTACACCTCGGACGTTATAAACTTGTTTACCAATAGACATCGGCTTTGCGACCAATATCAGATATACAATATGGGAGATATACCCACTCCAGTGGGCCGATCACGCATCTATAGGGCCGCCTACCTGTGTGTGTTTTGTTTCCTTGCAGAAATGAAGGGTTTATTTCTGATATGTCAACAAAAGAATTCCAAAAAGTTCCTATAGTTCGACGAAAGCTATATATTAAAAAAAAAACAATCCGGTATACACTGCGAACTGCCTTCAAAGATCTTGCCTGACCGAATGCTTTGTCGGATCGAACATCTCTCAGAACACCTCGGACGTTTCAAACTTGTTTACCAATAGACATCGGCTTTGCGACCAATATCAGTTATACAATATGGGAGATATACCCACTCCAGCGGGCCGATCACGCATCTATAGGGCCGCCTACCCGTGTGTGTTTTGTTTCCTTGCAGAAATGAAGGGTTTATTTCTGATATGTCAACAAAAGAATTCCAAAAAGTTCCTATAGTTCGACGAAAGCTATATATTCGGAAAAAAGCAATCCGGTATACACTGCGAACTGCCTTCAATGATCTTGCCTGACCGAATGCTTCGTCGGATCGAACATCTCTCAGGACACCTCGGACGTTTCAAACTTGTTTACCAATGGACATCGGCTTGGCGACCAATATCAGATATACAATATGCGAGATATACCCACTCCAGTGGGCCGATCACGTATCTATAGGGCTGCCTACCCGAGTTCAGGTGGGCTATACTCAAGAACCACGGAACAGGGGGTGGCAATGGGGAAGGTCGCCTCCCCCCCCCCCGCACATTTTTCAGGGGGGGATGTGCCCCCCAATCTCCATTTGCTTCTACTTGGATCAGATTTCTGAAAATTGAAACACATATTAGTTCTAACCTCTTAATTCAAAGCACAGTGGGGCTGCATGAGCTGCTTGGCTTAGTAGCCAGTTGTAAAACATTTGGTATATGAGTAACCTAAACCAGTCATGTCCCTACAGAATTCGATCGACTATATATTGGCCTGACCGTGTACATGATCACGATTAGCAGAATTTAAACAAACTATGCACAGGCTTTTTTAATGGAATTGATCACTCCTCATGCGTACAGCTTCCCACCTATAAGCTCCTCATTTCAATTAATTTTATATTGCCATAAATCTTTGCACCGTTTGTTTGTTCGCACTCAACCTCCGGCACGCGGCTTTATCATTTTGTTTTGGAATGCGAGGTGCGACCAGACTTATGCCGTTGATCATGGCCACGTGCAAATGATTCCACATTTTTCCAGATTCTTGCTGCTTTTGGTTCTCTATCTCGAAGGTTCCTTGCCAGCTTTAAATTCAGCACGACCAAGAACTGCATGGCATTCAGGTCGATGACCGCCGAGCACGCATGATTAAGCCTATTGCAGCCGCCGAGTAATTCAGTTCTTAGTGGGCGTGAGTCAGCCCCTTAAACAGTTAATTTTGGAAGCCTTTTCGTTGTCTTCCTGACAGCTGGAGTGTCGTCACCGCATCGTGATACTTTGCATCAAGCTTTGAACATTGAATATATATATATATATATATATATATATATATATATATATATATATATATATATATATATATATATAATTTATTATGTAAATGAGCATTAAATACATAAATAACAAAATAAGCTCGAAGCCCTGCCCTCCCACTAAAAAAAAAATGAGTTCCGGAGTCCCTCGCTATACTAATTGTCTCGAGCATAGCCCAAACTTTCACCCGCTGCCATTACGACCCGGACGCGACAGCGGTGTGCCAGAGAACACTGCGAAACTATAATTATAGAGGTCCTCGATCACCTCGATCACCTCGAGTGTTCTAGCGCACACTAGCAGTATATTTTTGAGAGCCTCTTCCTCCTCGTACCTTGCACACTTCTGATTTCTTAACATAAATTCTTTCAGTGCATCAATTTACCTATTCAGCAATCTATATTTCACCCTCTGCTGGTCCTAAGTCGCTGATTTCAGGTCAGTGGCAATATAGTACTTATGATATCTACCGCGCACTGTGCCAGAAAATACTTTTTTGCAGCAATTACAGACTTTTCAAGCACTTGCTGCATTTAGGGGAGTTCTAAAAGAAGTGTTTATTTTATCGTAGATAACACAGAAGTTGCTGTTTACAGAGCAGAGAACAGGGAAGGGCCCAGCGTTATTTATGATGCCGCGCAACAGGAGCTTTTATATTTCGAAACAGAAACTGAAAATGTTCTAGCGTCGTCTGACGGCTAGGTCCAGACTTTATAGGTGCTTCCTGTTTGTCGTAAGCCACACAAAACTTTCTGATTAAAGCACTAAGTAAAAAGCGCAAAGCACAATAAGGCACCGCGCGCCACTATAGCTTCCAGCTTTGAAACCGAAACCGAAGGCGATTTGTCACGTAGCGACTACTTTGTTTAATGCAGTGGCGATCAAAAATCGCAGAACACTTCAAACATTTAGGTTACAGCGGTACCATAAAGCTCATACATGATAGAGCCAATAGTGTTACACTAAGCCACCCTATTCACACTCCATGGGCAGTCACAGGTGCAAGACCGATTTGAGGGGCTAGTTGGTTCTGCAGTCGTTCTGCTTATGTTGGACCAACGCTCTGTGGCACAGCTTGACACGGAACTCATAACTATTTCCCCTTCAAAGTAGTATTTGTAACTTTTCAACTATAAGTATTTCATGGTGTGTAGAGCCCCGCGTCGTCTGCTACTGCATGCGGTCAATCAGCAGTCAACTGGATGGCCGGATACGCTGCACGAGCAGGCTGCGATATGGAGCGGTATAGAGATCACGGTCGGAGACGCAAGTTCTGCCGCAGGAAACAAACAGACGAAATTGAACGAATAAAACGTATTTATTATTCTGATTTGTAAAGAAGAGGTCATCATCATCATCGTATGCAGCGCCCTGTGCGGTGCGCGTCGCCAAGCCAATCCAAGTCTGCGGTCGTTCGGCTTTATTACTTTGCGTCCAACGTTTGCCAAGGCGGATTTATAGTGGTGGCGAAGGCTGGGCCGAAAAGTGGTTTAGCGCGACTGCAGCACAACCAGAGGATGGGGGGGCAAAACACTCATATAAATAAATGATAAAACTACAAAATTGGAATGTAATCTGCCAATAGAAAAGAAAAAAAATATATTAGCACCTTGTTTTATGAAAGAGGTAAGTCATTTTATTAAAACCTGGCAAATTTTGTATTTTTGTAACACTCTTGACCTGCCCCCTATTCATGAGTGTGCGGTGCATTACAGCGCGTCTTTGCAGGCCTTGTTTCGATACCCGGCTAACCCGGCCACAGTGGCGGGAGCTTACGAAGCGATTTCTTATCGCCAGCTGTCTGCGATGGCGCGCCTGTTAAAGCGTATAAATTTAGCTCGCCGGTCTCAAAATGCTCCTTTTGCGAAGTTTTCGTCGTCCTTGCACGTCGCTTCTTTGTCACCGTTCGGTAAGATTTGCACCCCGCTGCACCGCTGCGGCAGTTTTCTCGGTTTTGTCGTTTCCTTCGGCGTGCGGCCAGTGCGCAGTCTTTTTCCGTCTTTGCACGCTTCGCGCTCTTCTTTTGAAGCGCTTAGCGCTTCATTTCAAGATGAGCTTGCGGCATGTGAAGAAACGATGCTCCGTGGTACACTGCAACAGCGTGGATAGTACCACTGGTGTCAAGCTACACCGATTCCCGCTGGACTTTCACAGGTGAGCTCTTGACAGTGTCGTCGTCTCTAGGTATGCACGATAGCTTCGATATGGTTTCGCCGGGCTGTTCGCTCGTGTTTCATAGCTATAACCCGTTCGTGCGTACTTGGCTTCATGTTTTCGGGGATATTTATGTACTACACTGCAGGGCACACACTTTCAGTGCTGAGGTGTGCGAAAGAGGCCCACATTTTTCTAATTTATAGTGAGTTTCATGCAGCTGACTATCACCAACGTGAACTTCACACCGGGCTCTCAGGAGCAACCACGTGCACGCTACTGACCGGGAGGCCCATTTAG
Organism: Amblyomma americanum; assembly: GCA_030143305.2. NCBI lineage: Eukaryota > Metazoa > Arthropoda > Arachnida > Ixodida > Ixodidae > Amblyomma > Amblyomma americanum. The sequence goes on from JARKHS020028478.1 coordinate 272,413, forward strand.
AACAAAGTTTGCTACCTGACAGCTCCGAGTACGACATTGTTTAGTTTTGCAAAACCATGAAGCCAATTTGAGGATCCCCTCGCAGCTGGGAGTATCGAAACTCAGCCTCGTGTATGTGCGCGGCTTTGAGGAGGCTTTAACTGGATTCGCTCAGCAGGAGTTATTGCCTGCCTTGGTATTGCTGTCCTACATATACATGACTGTCAGGGTAATTTTAAACGCACTTCACTCTCGTCACTCGTTGTGCTTAGAAAAGCAGCTAGCCGCGTGGCATGAGGATGAGCGTTACCGCACTCTGGGGCGCAGAGAGCTTGGCGCGAGCATAGTTCAGATGTAATGCAAGTATAATTTACTGCAGTTAGCAGTGACAGGAATAATGACGCATTGGCGTTTCGAGTATGCGTATTCCTTTTGGCGCAGTTGTATCTAACGTGCATGTTGCATCACGTCCAGGTGCCGAGCGTGGGTGCAGTTCTGCCGCAACGTCAGCCTGGAGAAGAAGGCGCCGTCGCAGCTACGAGAACTCAGGATTTGCTCGAGGCACTTCGAACCATCTGTGTATCTGACGTCAGGAAGGCTGCGACACGATGCTTTGCCTACTCGAGCAAGCATTGCCGGTAATTTTTGTTATCAAACTTTTAAGGCATTCGCCGCCCTTGAAATGTCAGGTTTTGTGAAAAAATGAAATTTTTCCTTTTTGTCGTAACCGTAAACAGTCTAGCGTCTTTTGCAAAACGAATTATGTATCTGTGTTGTGGCTTTAAAAATTACAGTAAATTTTTACCTGCACCCTGCTAAGCGAAAACGAAAATGGAAGTATCGCTTTCACGTGAGCACATATAATTATATACATATCGTGTATATATATATATATATATATATATATATATATATATATATATATATATATATATATATATATATATAATATTCGTTTTACGTCTCTTGTATGCACTGTACACTGTATGTGAGGTTCGTGACAAATGTCCAACATAGCATAGAATTAGGTTTGTGCTTGTGGTAAGCTAATGGCACAAGCTTAGTAGGCGAAGGGTGCTCAAGCGAATTTCTAGGCACGGGTGCGGAAAAAGTACACTGACGGTGTGAATACTCTTGCCTGATATTTCCGGTAAAAAAAAAGGATAATGGAAGTGAGATATTCGATAGTCTGGTATGGCAAAGGGCTCCAAAGGATCTTAACGTGAGTCTGTCAGTCTTCCGGTTCAGGCTGTTTGATGCCGCTAGCCACTTCAGCAACGGAAACCAGGCGACTCTACATGTTTTGCAGCAAGTGGGAGTTGAATCTTTCATATTCACCGTGAAACCTTGTCTCATGAACGGTCCCTGTCGTGTCCAGAGGGCATTTTCGTCCTTCCTTTGATAGCTCAAAAGAAGTGAGGGGGAAAAAAGGGTGAGCCTTCCTAAATGTTTGATGAATTTTAGTACTCCAGAACTTTGCTTTCTTGTATGCAGAGCTTCTTTTTTCATCTTCAGTCTTATCAGGATGCAATCTTATGCCGACTTGGGCAAGGTACGCTTGGTGAAAAGCTTCTCGAGATATTGTGTGCTCATGTGTTATGTATCAAAGCATGCACTGAACGATTATAGAAATGCACTAATAATTGTTTGTGTTGTTGCCTTTTTCCTCAATATTCATGCTAGCGAAAGCCAATGTTTGTACAGGTTTTTATTTTTTGCGATAATTGCTTAAGAATTCATCTTGTTGCATCTCATTGCGTAGGCCATAGGCTGACCTGCATAAATCTGTAAACAATATGGGGCACATTACTTGATTTGCGAGCTATCGTTGTTTGTGTGACAGGCGAATTTCGCACTCTTCAAAGTAAAACATAGCATATGAAAATTGCAAATGATTTACTGGTACTCCACAGCTGCTGATGACATCAAACTAATGTGCCTAACGATTAAGGGTGGTAAACAGAATATTATTTCATTGGATAAGCATTTTTCTTTCTAGAGTGATGACAATGTGAACCGCATGCTGTGGAAGCTATAGTTCTTTGGAAATTATTTACTATAAAGGTACTGAATTCTCTTTTCTCTCCGCAATAATGTTGGCATTTCAGACACCTCAAGCGAATGCAGCAGCGACATGAACTGTTCACAATCTCTGAGCGAAACTTCGGCATCAGTGCGCCGGGCTGGAGAACCAGGTGAGCAGGGTTGTATGCATAACTGACATAAATCTTTTGAAAATGGTGACGACTGAAAGCTCATTGGACTGCTTCCTATGATAGCTGCTGTCTCCGGTGAACCTGTTTCCAAGGGGTACGTCCAGAGTCGGTCGTCCCAGTCGCTGCTACTCTTCCAAGAAGGTGATTGTTATTTCGTATCTGCTCGAACAGCCTGAGGAGGTATGGTTCAGAAATATGCTACAATTCCTTGTCTGTGCGCTGTGCAGATGCAGATGGTGCCAGCCCTACTGGTTCTACGCTGAACCAAGATTGTTCCCACGCCATTGGCTTCATAATGGTTCAGTGTAAGTGTTAATTCCGCCTGTGGCGCTTAGTTATTATTTGTGCATTGTTGGGTTGCTGGCTTCCCTGTCAGAACTGTGCTGTCACTATATTTTGTTCTTTATATTCTGTGGGCGCATCTGACCACACATATGCAGGACCAAGCACTGAAGCAAGCACTTCATCTCTGGAACCTGGCACGGCAGGGGTGGCCGCAACACTGTCAGCGAGTACTGATCTGTCACCAGGAGCTCCGTTCAGCAGTTCGCCTCTTTCTTATGAAGGTTAGCAATTTTACAACGCTTTCGCAATATTGCGCACTTTTTGGTGCTACAGGACTACATGCAGCTATGACTAAACCCGACGTAGCAACTTATTGCTCTTCCGTCGACTCTGTACGTTGCAGGATCTTTCACCAGCCCCATCAATGAAAGGCGGCCACTGCAGAAACTTCGAGCCAAGCTCAGGCAGCTGCGTAACCGCAACAAGAGGCTGCAAGGACTGCTGCTTCAGCGCCGTCGCATGAAGACCACTGCCGAATTGGTAGATAGTCTGCGTGAGCATTTAACACCAGCTGTTGCTGCTTTTGTTGAAGCTCAGTTAAAGATGCACAATGTCAGCAGGTTTGGCCGTCGATGGTGCAGCCAAAACAAAACCTTTGCTTTAGGTTTATACTTCCACAGCCCAAAAGGTTACAGATATTGCAGGAAACTCCTGAAACTTCCATCTGTTAGGTCACTGCAGCTGTGGCTTGCACGCGTACCATTGAGGGTTGGATTTTATCCTGAAGTTTTTGATTTGATCGAGAAACGGGCAGCGTCTTTTCCACGGCAAGACAGGGCTTGCACCATAATTTTTGATGAAATGCATGTTTCAAAGGAGCTGTCGTACAATCCAGTGTCGGACAGATTTGAAGGCCTTGAAGAGTACAGTGCAGCACAAGGTCCAAATCTTGCAAACAAGGCGCTTGTGTTCATGGCCAAAGGAATATGTACGCCGTGGAAGCAGCCTCTTGGCTACTTCTTTGCAGATAAGGCAGCGCCTGCAACTGTTCTCTATGACCTCCTCTTCAAATGCCACAAAATGTTGGTTGGAGCTGGATTGCAGCCTGTGGCTGTGGTTTGTGATCAGGGGAACCAAAATGTTTCTCTGTTTTCGAAACTTGTGACCCCTGAAAAGCCGTACTTAAGTGTGAATGGTGAACCGCTTTTCTTTATTTTTGATCCACCGCATTTGCTCAAGTGCTTGCGCAATATGCTCTTCAAGTATGACTTCAGGGTAGGCAGTGACACAATTAAAAGCTCGTACATACGACAGGCTTATGAGAAGGATCGAGAGATGCAAATTCGGTCCATCCCAAAGTTGAGTGCCCGGCACTTTAATTTAACTTTTGCTTCGAAGATGTCTGTGAAACTCGCAGCACAGGTATTCAGCAATCATTGCGCTGCTGCATTGTGCTCATTGGTAACATTCCAACAGTTGCCATCAGAGGCTATCCACACGGCCAGATTTGTTGAGAGGATTGATAGACTCTTTGACAGTCTAAATACTTCACAGAAGCGGGGAAAGTCTCCGTATGCATCTGCAATTTGTGCAGGATCTGTGCATGAAGAGTTTTTGGAAGAGTGTATTGCAGTTTTCGAAAACATCGAAGTTCTAGGCTGTGCGCGGCAGCCTCTTTGCATCCGTGGCTTCTGCCAAACTATGAGGGCTGTGCTGCTGTTATGGAACCACCTGGCCTCTCGCTATGGTTTGACATACCTCCTTACTAGGCACCTGAACCAGGATGCACTTGAAAACACCTTTTCTATTGTTAGGTCGAAATCTGGATCAAACAGCAACTCGTCTTGCCGGCAGTTTCAAGCAGCATTTAGGCATCTTTTAGTTAACAACCTTTTCAAACTGTCGGAAAGCAGCAACTGTGCTGAAGACATGTCTAGCCTTCTAGCCACTCTCCCAATTTGTTTATCTAAGTCTGCTCCTTCTCTCTGTACAGCTGCCACATCTTTGCCAGTTGCAGTAGAAGTTTTGCCATATGATTATCAGTCTCCAATACTAGAGAACAACATTGTCTATTTTGCTGGCTGGCTTGCCTACAAGTTTATGAATGATCACAGGTGTGTTACAGGGCCACATATGTGTGAGGTGAGGCTAGAAAATGCCGCCTTTGCCAATCAGAGCCAAGTTCTCTTGTACTTAAGTGTCAAAAATCCTGGAGAAGGTGACTTTGGGAGCCTGTCAGTTCCTACACCCTCGTTTGTAGCTTTCATCAATGCTTGCGAGCAGGTTTTTGTCACATCTAGTGCCAATATTGTGGGAAAAGAACAAGTAGGGCATGATCTGTGCATGTTGCTTCATGCCAAGGTAGAAAAATCGCTGACTGTGTGTGGTGATGACGTTTATGATGGTTTGTTTGCCCTGTTCGTCAGGGTGAGGCTGCATTGGCTTGCACGCAGAAAAAATCTTGAACTGCACAGTCAAACTACTAAACGGAAAGCCACGAAGCAAGCACTGAGGCTAAGCAAATGAAAAGGATGCAATTCCCGAGCTGTTGGCTGAATATTTTGTGAAGTTGCAGGCTATTATGCAGCCTTTGCAACAAATCAGCTTAGTCTGGTTTAACGGTTGCAAAGGGTTTTTTTTCTGGTTCACAGCCTGGTTTTATTCTTTTATTTTTTACTTGTGTATTTTGATTTGCTAGGATGTGACGTGGTTGCTCACAGGGGCAATGGTTTAACAATGTAGCATCTTTCATCGTTCATTCCACTATGTCGCTCTTTTAGGGTACTTTTATGCCATGTACAGCCTGTTCAAGTGTCACCTATGTACTTGTGCAATATTGTCAGATAAAACGCCATACCGATAAAGCGAATGCCTCTGAAAGGAGACTTTCTAGGCAATGGATTAACCTAGTTTCCGTGGCGCTGGGATTAATTTTTCCACCTGCTCGCCCCCCCTGCAGTTCCGTGCTGGCAGGTATAATGAAATCAACCATTGTCATCATAACTACCACTCGGCACCACTGGCTACCAGGCCACCTTTTAGCAGGCTAGTTGCATCTCAGAGTTTTTAGTAGGATCTTTGTCAGCGCAACGAACAGAACAGCGCTGGACTTTTATCTGGCTATATTGTAGCACACAGTACACTGATTACATGCTTTACTGCCCCGTGAATGTCCTTGCACTTCACTGTACGCTGTACTTCATGTGTACTTTTGTTGACGTAAAATTACTTCAAATTTATCCGGCTAACGACTAGAAGTACTCTGGAGATGGTACGCCGGCTCAATGTATGGTATTTGCTCCTACGTTGAGCACGTTTGAGGGTGCTAAAGCTGGCTTTAACATTGCCTTGCAGATGTAAACGCACCTGCTATATTCTTTCAGCTGAAGAAATTAAATGTGAAGAATAATCCCAGTGTGCTCTATGGTCTGTGTTGATGCGCCTACTTATGTCATGTTATGTTTGCTTCAATTGAAGCTGTCGTAGCATTGTTTTCTATACTTTTCAATTTCCTGACAACGTTCGTGGCACTTCAGGGCTTTTTCCTATCTGCACTGTGACTATTGAGATGATTAGCCAACTTAAACAATACTGCTTGTGCTGCCTGTGACGTATTTTTTGTTTGTGTGCCAAGGGTGTGCTTTGTGACTATTTGTTTGGTTGCTGCAATAAACAATGAATATGAAACTATGAAAACCATACTTGCCGTACACTCTATTGCGAACTGTGCACTTGAGCCAGTGTTTTGTGCATCATACCTTGCTGTACTCAAAAGCTCTCAAAAGTACTAGCACCAGTATTTGCACTACGAATCATGCATGCTTCGCCAGTGTCTGGAAGTGTTGCTGCCTTTCTATGCTGCCCCTCCTTTACCAGTCACTTTCATTGCGTTCCCAATTGCACATTAACAAGGCCATAACTAGCAGGAACTCGAGCACATTTGACTGGCAAAGGTTGGGGCGCGCTGAAAGGCAGCAACCTTCGAGAGATACGGGCTCGAAAACGCGGTTTCTACAGAAAGACCGCTTTATAATTCGCGCCAAAACCATACGTATGCGTGACGTCATTCTACGTCACGTTTGCGTAGTTTGCCCCCCAAAATCCAGGGGGCGCTGGAGTGCCCATGAGCCGCCATTTTTTGGACCAATGGGCGTCTATGGAGCCTTCGCTACCAGTATACATCTACCTTGCGTTTGCGTTGTTACTCGTGTCAGTGTGTGTGGTTGTTACAGTTATTAGATTGTGTGTTTTGCAGCCACATGTGACACTTCCACTATGGGTTCGTCAGCTGCGGCGAGCTATGCGTACGTGAAATACTTCGACCGACGGCGCAAAAGCTATCGTACACGTCTGTATGTCGTCCTTGTTTGCTTTGCGCGACACCTATCCATGATGCCTCACCGACTGGCGTTAGCGACCTGGCGAAAAAAAGGACGTCTACTGGCTCGGCGGAAAAGATGAGAAGGCATTCTATTCCGCCCAAGTAATGGAGCTTAGAGGTGAGTTTTGCAGTTACTTCGCTACGTGGTCAGATTTCAGAAGTGCCAAACGTGTGATGCGTGTACAATCAAGCCTAACGCTTTTAGCAAAGCTTGGTGGCGTTTTACATAAAGTCGATGCACATGCTTTTTTACTGTTGCGAGCACTTGCAGAACGCTTACGATACCACTTCCTCTGTGATTGCGATCCGAGCACGCAGCAGCCCAGCGCATGCTTCCCAAAGAAGGGAAAAACTGCGTGGTCGCGTTGTAGCAGGTCTCGACGTAAGCGTCACTCTGAGCGAAAAAATATATCGTGATTTTTTTCATGAATTCAAGTAATTGCATGAGGCAGGGAGAAATCGGCTGTGTTCAGATCTGCTAATTTTTCGCATCATATGATTTTTGGAAAGCAATGAACGCGACACACTAACTGATCCGTTTCCGTAGCTTGCCCTGTGTTTGCTGTCGCTTTCATTATTTTATCTCTCATTTCTTGTGTTCCAGTAACAAAAGCGGAGCTTATCCAGAGAATGTCGAAAAGAAAAATCACTGCAATGGACCTTGAAAAGCCTGAGCCATCAACAACAGTTGCACAGATACATGTATGTACTGAGCGAAGTTTTACTGCGGATGCCTCTGCTACTGCCACTCGCACGCTTACCAGTCGCAATATGTACATTACATAGCAGCATACTTCAGAGCCAGACAGGCGTCTCTGTCTGTGTGTGTCTAAAATATTTATGGTTGCGGGAAGCAGCCAGGCTTCCATCAGCAACAGAGAGCTTTGTAGCGGATCTTTGAATTGTAATATAGAGATATTGCTTAAATGCTACCATTGTAAAAGATTGCGTAGGACATTAGAGAACCGCATGTGGAATGGAAGCATCGTTCTGTTTTTGTTCTCTCATTTATTGTGTGCTTCATGTCAGGTCAAAGTTTCTATTTTCGTATTGCCTCCTCGCATTGTTGTCTAAAATATTTATTGTTTAAGGGAGCAGCCAGGCTGCCTTCAGCAACAGAGAGCTTTGTATCGAGCCCACCGATACGGCGTTGCGGGACAGCGCACTTCTCTCATTGCAGCACGTTGTCTTAGCTTCGGCTTGCAACTCGGTGGCCTGTTTTCTCAGTGCCATGATACTGGTTAAATATATGTATTGCTGGAAATTTATAAGCCCTGCTATTCTTCGGTTATGCGGCTTACCAAAGCGAATTGGGCCACGTGAGACACGGATAGGGCCTCTGATAATTATTATTCACGAGGGGTGATAATTATTATTCACGTGTCTATCGAAAACACCGGTGCAACGCTGTGGGCTACAGCTGCGGTGGGCTCTCTCCGGTCGGGGCGGCTCTTGTCAAGACACGATTAATTACTGGAAGGCACCGTTCCCCTCTTCCCGTCATCTGTCCATCGTCGGTCGCTTCTTGCAGGGAACCAGTCAAAGGGGGAAGGTCATTTGCATCGAGCCAAGCGTGGGAAGAACAGGCTCCTTCCCAGCTAGTCATCCTTTCTTTCTGTGCAGTCGTCGGCCACCTGATGACGCTGTCGAAATTGCCGCTGCTGTTGCTGCACCTCCGTGGTCATCCCTGTCGATGGGATCTGCACCTTAATCCTCTTCGGCTGGTGTGCATTCCGTTCATAACAGGCCCAACGCGGACACCACCGAAAGCTCCCCATTTGACTTTCAAACAAAAGGGTTGCTGCCTACTCTTGTAAACGGAAGGGCAGCCACACAGAACAAGCAGGGATGGAGGACTAAAGCTAGTGGACCAAGCGGAAGGGAGAAAAACCTCTGAGAGGGAATGGAAGGAGAGGAGCATGGAAAAGTAGCTAGTTTGCCATATATGTAACTCCAATATAATGTCTTTTATTAAAGATTGCTTGCGGTTGTGTGTTCCGGGGACGGTGCATCACAACAACCGTGGTAGAGGACATTTTCAACCAGAGGGTGGTCGGGACCCTTTAAGTAGTGGCTGCCGGCTGGCGTGCATGTCTGCTCTGCCAAATTTGTTGTTCAAAATTTTTATCCTCTACGGAGGTCATTTTCATTTCACAGCTGAAGATGAAGCATAACCTTGCGTGTGCCGATTCGGTCGTTGCCATAAGGCTTGGTGCTCGGATCTTCTGCCACAAGTGCTTAAAATACCTGAGAAATACCGTATGCATACTTCACCTTGCATTTGACTCATCAAAAAGAAAAATTACCCAGTGTGGAACATCATGCCTGCACACACAGTGCGGGGCCGACATGCAAGGCCAGGTTGTAATGCCTTTCATTCGAGTGCTAGCTCTGCAGTAAAAGCGATAGCATACAGACACGACGTTCAGCTAAATTTGTACAGTGCACGCACTTCAGAAAAATGTTCAACCAGCTGATATGCACGCTTGTCAAAATAATGCGTGCATTACTTGTTGGCAGCAATATTAACAGCTGGAGGGCGGCAGACTACAGTTGAGTGGAACATATCCTGATTGTTTTCTGCTTACAGCCCACAGGAATTAGTTCACAAACAGAAATTGCAACTACCACAGGAGAGTCAGTATAGGCAGGGTCGATCATTGGCGCCCAAGTAATTAGTGTGTAGTTAACAAATATGCAATAATCTGAGACTACAGCATGTTGTTTGAGCAGTGCATGCGCAGTTTTTCCCTCCTCATCATCAGCCTCACTACACCCACAGGGCAAAAGCCTCTCCCATGTCTTTCCAATTAACGCTGTCCAATTAGCCCTCCTATGTGGTGTCAAATGCAAGTCCTTAGAGTGCGACTGCCCGTCACATATGCTTTTGAGGATATCTCGAAGCTTACATGCAGACTTCACGACAGCACACAACGCACTGAAGGACATATACTTGCGTTGTTGCCGCCGATGTATGCATCTGAGTGCAAGAGTCCGCGGCTGCCCTGAATAACTAATGTCCTTTCTTTTGCTCCCAAGGATCAGATTTCTACCATACGCATGCGAGCAATGAGACGCAACAGCAAGCAAAGCAGCAGAGGGCACTCGCCTTCCGTGATCCATGGACGGCCTTGGCGCCATGATTGCCAGCAGGCTGGTTCTGGCGGCGACCAGTTCATGTGAGCATGATGCACCTTCCTGTCAGGAGTGAATTTTCTGGTAGCGAACAGGCTCTCCGAGCACGGCAATTTGAAAAAGCCCAATGATAATTTAAAGATTTAAATATGTATAGACACCTAATTTTTGTGGCATGTTTTCTTCCCTACAATGATTCAGAAGACACTACTATGAATGAATCATCATGTGGTGTTTGCCTGGGACCTATAAATAATTTATAATCGAATTTTTCTGCCATGCTGTCTTGGTTTCAACAGCCGAGTGAAGACTGTGACATCAGAGAGGTTATATGTAACGTGAAGCATGGAAAAAATGCGATATAATTGCTGCTTGATCGTTTTAATTCACTACAGTGTTGAAGCCAGCCTTCCTCAATAGTCGGAATGACAAATGTAGCAGCACCGATTATATTGCAGTTTTTCATGCCTCGCATGACCTATAAGCTCACTTTGACGTCATAGTCCCCATTCAGCTCCTGAAACTGAAACGGCGCGAGAAAGAAATTCGATTATAAATTATTTAGTATCATGGGAGAATCTTCATCATCATCAGCCTGATTACACCCAATGCAGGGTGAAGGCCTCTCCCATGTCTCTCCAATTAACCATGTCTTGCCAGCTGCGCCCACCTTATGCCTGCAAACTTCTTAATTTCATACGCCCACCTAACCTTCTGCCACCCCCTGCTGTGCTTTCTTTCTCTTGGAATCCCTTAAGGACCAACAGCTATCTTACCTTCGTATTACATTCCCCGCTCAAGCCAATTTCTTCCTCTTGATTTTGGCTAGGATGTCATTAACCCGCGTGTGTTCCCTCAAACACTCTTCCTGCTTCGGGTCTCTTAAAGGAGTATAGACACCTAATTTTGGTGGCATGTTTTCTTTTCTTCAATGATGCAGAAGACGCTACTATGCATGAATCACCATGTGATGTTTGCCTACGACCGCTAAATAATTTATAATTGTTTTTTCCTGTCATGCTGTTTCAGTTTTGGAACAGCCGAACAATGGCTATGACGTCAAAGAGGGCTTTTCCTTCACGTGAGCCATGGAAAAATGTCCATAGAATCGCTGCTTCGTTGTTCTAATTTACTGCAGTGTTGAAATCAGCCTTCCTCAATTGCTAGAATGACAACAAATGTGCAAGCAGTGATTATATTGCTGTTTTTTCATGTCTCGTGACGTGTAAGCACACATTGACGTCACTGTCCTTGTTCAAGTGTTGAAGCCGAAACTGGACGAAAAATAAATGCTATTATAAATTATTAAGCGGTTGTAAGAGATTACTAGCTGCTACTCCATGTATAATAACGCCTTATGCATCATTACAAACAAGAAAGCACGCACCCAAACGGTAGGTGTTATACTGCTTTAACGTTACGCCTATCATTTTTCTTTCCGTGGCTCACTGCGTTGTCCTCAGCTTAAGCTGAACCCTTTTTGTTAGCCTCCACGTTTCTGCCCCATAGGTGGGTACTGGTAAGATACAGCTGTTGTACACATTTCTCTTGAGGGATATTGGTAGACTCCCATTCATGACCTGAGAGACCCTGCCATATGCGCTCCATCGCAATCTTATCCTTCTAGTTATTCCC